>JAUMHA010155830.1:0-16898 GCA_032359765.1 Saxidomus gigantea
AAAAACTTTAATTTAACAGGAATTTCATTTATAGTAATGGTTAGAATTTTCAGGGTACGCAATAACAGTTCAAGTTACAAAATATTTTAGTAACGGGTATAGATAGATGACGTCACAGTTTCTCTTGATTAATGACGTTACTGTGTAAACAAAAACAATAACAGCAAAACAGTTAATAAAATCAGTGTAAATGGGATCGTAACATTAATCAAGTTAACTGGACCCATGTCATTCATCGGAGACACCCCCCCCCCTCCCCACCCTCCGCCCGCTTTGTCCCAAGTCATCCACAATATGCCATGTAAGATCCTGTATACGTCGGGTAAATAGAGTTTGTTCTACATGTATGTAGGTTATTCGCTTGTCGTATTATAATTAGTAATAACCTGAACACGACAACGCTACATAAAATGCACATACATGTATAATAATTTAGTATAAAAACCACTGAAACTGAGCATGTTTGCAATTGCGCATCTCATCTTGTTAGGACAGCTTCCCGTAAACATTTTGTGAATTCCAGCATGTGATTGCTAAGAAAGAAAGATTGCACGGAGAAAACAGTAAATGAAAAGGTACATGTATACAAAGGTCAAAACACCGCCGGACCATAGGAAGTTTCATTGAATTCAAGTCAGTTGTTCTTGAGAAAAAAAACGGGCAAAGATGTGGGATGAATTGACGCACGGAAGGACGGACGAACAGAGTCCATTACCATGCCCCCGGCGGGAGAATGATAAAACTTGCAAGTAACAACCTTCTGTCAGAGAACAAAAACTATAGGGAACGCTTTCTGCCAATGCGTTTAGGGTGATTTCTGATTTAAACAATTAATATGGACCTATATAATCAAAAATGTCTCGACCAATATCGGATATTTGTAAAGGGTATACAACTATTAAATTATCTTGAAGAGAGTTACACAGTGACCACGCCTCAGACATCTTGTCAAATCAAACAACTGGTTTTTGCTGAGAATTCTTAAAAGTTTCAATACACTTTTACTCACATGTAAAAAATATTAGATACACAATTTGACGGATCAAAATGTTTTGAACAAATTAAATAGTTGAAACTTGAGGACCACACCTACGAATCAGTATGAATCTAAACACCGATTTATGAGTAGATCTAGACTTCCTCATAAATTACATGAACAAAAATGTAAAAAAAATAAGAGACGTTTACTAGTGTCCATGTGTTTAAGAAATCAAAACTTCCCTAACAATCAAGGCAGACTAACATATAAGGCAAGTCTCATCTCGATAAATTAGTTAGACTGAAAAATGTTCAAACGAATATTTGTTACGTTTTACAATCAACATCCTTTTGTGGCCGTAGTTTGATACTTACTATTCTCACAGCAAATAAAAAGGACAATTATATATAGCAGTAAAGTGTATAAGTGTATTTACCATTCATCCCAATCCTCACTTTCAGATGTTCAAATTTCTTTTCAAGTGATGCAGCAAGTTCTTTTCTATGTCTGTTGATGAATCTCACACTGATTGTTTCACAGTTCATTGTTTCTTCCATGACGGCATTTTCTTCGAAAAAGGCTTCGACTTGAATGCGTATATCATACACTTCTTTTTTCATTCCATGAATCATAATTTTTGTTGTCGTTTCTTGAAATTCAAATTCAGCGACATTTTCATACTCTGCCGTAATGCTTTCAACGAAAGAAGTCCATTCTGGCGAGGTCAAAACTTCAATGGTGCTTTCCTGCACATTTACTTGCGTCTCAACGACAGCCGATTTTAATAAATCCTTAGCCTTTGCACTTACATCATCCACATTTGAATGCATGTCATCTCTAACTGCTTCGTAGTCATCATCTTTCGAGTCCCCATATACATGGCCTTCATATACATAAAGTATGATGTATCTCTTGCTTATTTCCCATTCAGCGGTAATGCTGTTTCTTTTAAGTAGTGAAGAAATATTATCGATAAGCTTTCTGATGATAAAATCTACACAGTCACGTGAAAAGCCATGCTCCCATTTAGACTCGGAAATTTTGCTGTCTGCTTCGAGCATTCTAACTTGTAGTGTAGATATTTCATCTGGCTGTCCCTCGACGGTAACATCGCCATCCCCTATGTATATTTCGACATCATCTGTTTCCTTTTTTACCTCTTTAAAAACTCCAACAGTGTCCAAGAGTCGTAACTTCAAAGCATTAAATGCTATTGTCTCAGTTTTCCTACGTAGTCGTTTTTCAATTTCTTTTTGTTTTTCACCAAGTTTAGTTAGTACATGTTTGACAGAGGCTTTAAATCCAACCAACAAAACAACAAAACTAGACTCGTCCTCATTTGTAACTAAGTCTACTTTTTCCTGGATTTTTTCTAGAAAAGATATTTCTATGAAACTTCAAATTGAAAAGTACTGTAAAACAATTAACGTTTAATATTTTGAGTGAATCAGCTTGAAGCATCAAACTATTCTGCAGAAGGACAAAATCTTAGAACAAAAGGAATGTAGATACCAAGCATGTCTAATATTTTGCTCTTCAGATTTGTTAAATATCTTTGGTCATAAGACGGAAACCAAAATATTTAAATCACATGTAAAAGGCTTATTTTTCTGAATAATTAAGTAAGTGTATATGGATGTATAACTGCGACATCTTCCCGTGCAGTTGGAGATAATCAGTACACTCCCAGTTACATCTCAATTGGTAAAATGTCACTAGCAAAGAACTGGTCAGAAATGGAAGTTCAAACCTATTTTAAAGTCCAATGATCTCTTTGGGAGTTGCAATGACACATGGCACTCATATTAACAAAATGATGTCTTACCAGCAAAATTGACAATAATTCGAACGATACGCATTCTTATTTGTGGTATCATTTTTATCGTGAGGTACTGATATGCATTTCATTGTTCTACATTTAGTAGAACACAGTTATATTAATAGTATCAAAAGGTAGTATATGTCTCTGATAATATAATTAAATGCTTTATTATGCATATTAGTTCAAAAGTGATCTATGTACTTTAAGAGTATGAACTACAATGTATCATCTATTAAAACAGTTCGACTTCACGCAACAATAATGACGGTACCTGCTTGAAAGAACGTCATCAGTTCTTTCCACACTTGATCAGATGACTGCATGGTTCTTTCAACAACATTTTCTGAGATGTAAGCTTCAACAATACGTCTGGATGAATCTTTCCAATTTTTGACAAGAGTTCTGAACCTAGGTGTCTTTGATGTAAGGGTACATTCCAACTTCAACCCCTCGTCAGTGAATAATGGTGCACAATGATTGCTCTCAAGATTAGCTAGAAGCTGCTTACAACAGTCTCTGCAGTCATAAACATTTAATATAAAATGAACCACGTGACCAAAGATAAAAGCAGGAAATAATTTCGAACGATGGGATGGAGTAAGATTTTATCAAGTCATAAATTTTGATTTCCCAAAATCCTTTCTTTCACTACCTTGGTAGACGGATATCTATTGAGAAAAGCACTTCTGTACACATCACAAGATAACTACATATATTTTAATGGAAATTACCCCCTGAACCTAATGAATTGTTAGAAAATAATGTTTGAACAGTACAGAAAAAGGAATTTTCATAGTTTTGTTACCCAGCTTGAACATTGTGTATACTCTAGTAACTAACAAGTCACACGCCATCAAAAGTTGTCAAAATAAATATCATGTATCTCTGATGTAATTTTAATATTGAAACAGAAAATTGTGAGGTTTGAAAAGGGGCTTGCTGCTTCACCAAGAAACGGAAGAACACTAACCTTTGTAGGAAAGCCAAATAATCTTGTTGAAGTGACACAACCACTGGTCTTGGTATCTTCACAACATGTAGCTCGCTGTCCCATATTGCTCCAGCTTTACATTCGTAGTATGGAGATACGCGAAGTTTCTGTCCCTCCCATTCATGAGGAGCTTGTCGTGTGCATACTCTTTTAACCACTAAAATAATGCGATAACTTATGTGAAAATACATCTTTATAAAATGCAATGAGGTTATAAGTAACAAAAATATCTAGGCGTATTTACAATTGGCTTATTCCTTATTTCTAGTTCAACAATTAGGCCCAAACAGACAATGCTCCCCACTTCTCTGCATAAGTTTTTCGCATAAGAGCTTCCAATATGACTTTGTTAAAATAGTTATGATATAACCAAGTGTTTTCTTAATTTATGTATTTCTTTGATACGAGTTCCAGAGCAAAACCATAATTTGGTATGTTTTATACTGAAATTACATACAGCAGCCTCTAACTTAGTCCCCAACAGAAGTTTCACTTTAAATTTAGTTTGATGTTGATATTTATACCTGTATTTCAACAGGAACGTAGAATCAACGGGATTGGTCACCCCTGAATTTATGGATTATGAGTGCCTCCCGCCTCCGCCATTTAGTTTTTTTACCGGAGATATCAACATGCAAAATCTGCTCGCATCATAATCAATTTTAACAAATTAGATGGTTCAGTGTTAATTTTATGAAAGGTAAGTGTCATTTCAAGTAACTTTTAGTTAAATTGCTCGTAATGAAGCATATTTCATGATTTTATCGGATTTGTTTTTCACACTGATTTCTTTCTTTGTCAAAGAGCCGAGACATGACCCTGGAAAACGCTGAAAATCAACAATATCAGGCAATAGTAAGCTCAATTGAGCCAAGATTCTCGCAAATAATAATTCTTTTTGGGGGGATGAGCACAACGATAGTTCCAGTTTTGCTTTCTCGCCAGTTTTACTCAGTTCGTAAAATCGCTCATATTTGCAAATGGCATCCGAATCGTCTCAAGAGCTGAGAATAAATGGTCCTTATATCTTCAAATACTCCTCGAAAAGTAGCTATGCTTTAGCTTTTATGCAGGTTGTATTTAATTTTTGGTGCTGATAATAAATTTATACAGGTCCATGATAAAAAACATGATTTTTTCATAATATATTTTAAGGCTGTTTAGGTCATTTTTAAGCAGCTACGTACAGAACATGGAATTCAAATGAGTACCTACGATTAAAGATGTGCGAATCAACCGTGCTAACAGTTCTATTGTTCTTATTCGCCACAAAGTTATTTCTTAAAAAGGACCGACAGGTTCAAACGTAAAAATTATAATTCACTTTGACTGTTAGGTTTTAGGGTCTTTGACTCAATCACATAATTGGTTGATTGGCTGATTAAAATTTGCGAGTCGATTTAAAAGAAAATTAACATAATTCGTTTCACGTGCATTTATTTCTATAATGATTAATCAATTTAATTCGATTCAATTTATGATTTATGTTATTACTGTCTATATATTATCAAATACTTGATATTAATCAGAAATTAAACAAACTGTTCCTATAGATATTGTTTTCCGTGCGAAACCGGCACACGAAAAGATGAAAGGTCGCAAATTTCCTGATAAAGGTCGCGTAATGCTCGAAATTTTAACTTAAAATAAAATAAAATTACAGTAATTTGTTAGAGTGACTACATACTTATAATCATGAAAAATATTGAATGCTTGCTTTATGAATATCTATAGAAGAATGGAAAATAATGACAGAAAATACACGTAATATCATCGCGCAAAACTACGGGAGTGCGCGCCGCCTGCTTTTTGAAAGTGCAATATTGCATAATCTATTATTTTTGTACAAATGATTTTTATATTGAGACGTGGGAAAAACATTTCATGATAAATTGCAGTAAATTTAAAGAAAATCGATTCAGAATTGTTTGAGTAACCAGCTTAGATGTTTGACATGAGGTTCATAAAAAAAATCAGCTCACTTTTTGCAACGCCGAAAATCGTAGAATATCCGTGTTTAACTCAAAATATTTCATATCTAATGTCAATTTAGTAAATTAATTTTTACATAGCTATAGAGAAAAAAACATTTTTTGGTTATGTACTGAAAATTTGAAGAAAATTGAAAAAAAAATGTTGACACTGTCGATTAAATAGTACGATAGAGGTACTTCGATATCGGCCAGTTTGCGTTAGGCGTTCGATAAACTTGATAAGGCGCTTCTACGGGTAAGCTGTCGGAAGAAAATCGATCAATTTAATTCCACACAATGTACCCTGAATTTCTGCTCCAATCTAATAAATGTACCAAAACAAAAATTTCAATTCCAATCAATCAAAGTACGTCAATAACTCATGATTAGCAGAATAGACTCCAACAATGATTTAAGACTACAAGCTAGCATATGGACATGCGTTCTACTAATGAGGAAAGTCTTTATTTATTTTGTGATATCATTTTCGAAGTTTTTGAAAGCATTGAAAAAGCTAATGGCATCATGTTAATTTTAATTGCATATTGACAAGAAAATTGTGGAATTTGCTAAAACTCTTTCTTTATTGTCTAAGATTAGTGCGAATTGTTTTTTTTATTATTTTAGTATTTCTGCTTGGTAAAACTTAGTACAGTAGAGATTCCTATTGTATAATGAAATTTGTATCATTGATCGCTTCATACACTTCTTTAGGCATTCATTCGATATTCTAATAAGTATACTGCTATACTACCTTTCTATCTTGGATAAAGAATGCAATCATATTGGATTTTACTAAATTATGTACAACAATCAAATTCAATGTCTATATATCCAACGCAAAATGAAACAAATTACTGAAAAAAGAACTGGAAAATATATTGGCCTTTCTGTTTTAGAAAATAAAATAGTCTAAACTCTACTAGGGCCTCATCTCCGAGGGGTTATTTTTCTTCAAGTTACGGTCATAAAGAACTTTTATTGTTGTAAATTAAACCAGTACAACAAGTTTGTGACAACAAGCACTCTTCAATGTCTATAAAGAATAATTATGTAAGAAAAACACTACATCACTTTAAGGGCCTCATTTCTGTTAAAATCTATTTCTAAAGTTTCCGTTGTTAGAAAATACAAAATTGATTTGTGACAAATAAAGTCAAATTCTGACAAGACGTTACAGAAAAAAAATACTTTTAAAATTTCATCACCCCATTTGGGCCTCATCTCTGATAAGTTATTATTTTTTCTGCATATTACAGTCATAAGAACTCGGTTGTTGTAAGTTAAATTAAATCAGGACTATAAGATTCAAAAACAAAAATTCTTAAGTTTCTATATTGAATACTTTAAAAAGTGTTACATCCCCTTGAGAGCCTCATTTCTAAAATATTCAAGGGAAGGGTGTGGATATTGTTAAGATGATCATCAAATTATCTAAGCCGATTATAATCAATTTTGATAACCGGTTGCATAGAAATATCATGTTTATCCTTTTTATATTGAATAAATAAGAAAATAACAATTAATGTGCAATAACTATGGGGATACTAAGCAAATCTCGACAAAAGTTGCTCGTGCACCGCGTCATTATGATATTGTATACTGATTTTAAGTTTCATAAAAGTCTATCCATTGGTTCCTTAGTTATGGAACCAAACAGACGGACGGACAACGCCAAAACGATATCCCTTCGCCTTTGGCGCGGGATGATTAATTTTGTTTTCATCTTGTTTTTATTAACATGCTAGATAGTGATCGCAACTAGAAATTGAAACCTTTCTTCTGTTTTATACAGGACTTGTTTCAAATGATATTACCATCCGGACCTTTGAACTGTATCACAAAACAACTGCCATCTTCCGATTCGTAAGGATCTTGTTTTAAATCAGAACCTGTGAATACAGAACATCATATGATTCAGTCCTATACCATTTTGTTCTCTTCTTCATTCATTTATTTTACTTAGTTAGCGGTTTCAGTAGACTGCAGAGAAAAGACCATTAGCCTCCTGAATTGATTGTAAATAGTGAATAAAACTTCTTAACCAACTAGATGGGTGTTCAGTCGAACACATGTGTCGCCCTCTTACACTTTGTCAGAATAAACAATAATTACGTGACAAAATCTAAGTACAAAAAGAGACACAACTCTGTCAAATATGACCTTGACCTACTCATGACCCTTTTGTCATTAGCAAAGCAATTTGAAAGTTTGATGAAGAAATCTTCATAAATGAAAAAATTATAGCCAAAATATAAGTACAAAATGGGACACAACTCTGTCAAATATGACCTTGACCTACAAAATGTGGCGGCATCTTGACCCTTTGTCATAAGCAATGCAATTGTAAAGTTTGATGAAGAAATCTTAGGAAATGGCAAAGTTATAGCCAACGTTAAGTTTTTGTTACGGACGGATCAACAGACTGAAGGACAAAGCGATCCCTTTGTATCGCCTTTTCTCAGAAAGGGCGACACAAAATAGATTTAACATTCAACGTCATACTACCATATTTGAATTAGGCCAAAAAAAAAAATGTTGTTACATATTTAAATGAATCTAGTACAACTTACCTCCAGCTTTACGGCTTTCAAAGTACAGTGCAAGAGACTCAGTGTTTTTAATATCTTCGTCACTACTCACGGCAATACTATCTGGCGGTTGAACCACAAACACCTCCGGTTTTTTACCATCAATACCTCGTCTGTGTATTCTTTCTTCCACTTTACTTAAATCTATTTCAAAAAGAAAATAATTGTCACGCCTAAACTGTGTTCTTTTACAAGTCGAAACAGCAACTGAAATTGCTTATTTCATAGGTAATTCTTTTCAAATGGTTTAATATGTCTGAAATCTAATGCTTTAAAGACAATACAATCTCCTTCATAAGTTTCTATAAACAGTTTTATGTAATTATGACATTTTACTTTTATTTGAGGATATGAAAAATACTTTTAAATAACTGCAGTATAACTGTGATTTAAAGTTATATTGAGGATGTTAATATGCTCAAGTTGTATTTGTATGTATTTGTATTTTTTTCAGTACCAAGTACCAAGGATAACACAATAAAGAGCAAGCTCTTATTTCCTTTGTGGTCCTTTATTTTAGAGACAGAAGAAGATACAAGGGAATCCGGGTACCAGACCCTAGCTCTTTTACGAATAGACCCCTTGGTTCTTTTCTACGTGCCCGGTGTATAGCACCGATACACGCGAGACTACCTAAGTTATTACTCTTACAGCAAACCCATTATCACTTTGTTTAAAAATGAATGTCACAGTTGAAACATAAAAGAAATTTATTCTTTTTAATAATTGCAGAATAACTGTGATTTCATAGTTAGATTGAGCAATGTTTTATAAACTCAAGTAATTACTCTAACAGCAAACCCATTATCTCATTTTTTAAACCAAATGAAATACTTAGATGTTACAGCAGAAACATAAGAGTAAGTGTTGGCTTAGTTTACAGTTAGAAAAAGCGTGCAGTTGCATTTTTGATTTACAAAGAAATAAATACAGTCAGAAAGATTCTTTATAACATTGCTCAATCTAACAGTTATTCTGCAGTATTTTAAAAGTATAAAATTTCTTTTATATTTCAATCATAACAGAAACTTAATTGATGATTATCTAAAAAAATTTATATAATAACTGTAAGTGATCATTTGTTTATAGTGAAAGTATTTGCTTGAGTAAATGATTTTATAACTTAATTTGATTGGGAAATTACATTCTTAAAAGGTTACTGATCAAATAAAATAATCATATCTTATAAAGGTATTTAAATTTATGTAGAACTAACATCTAGCTGAATATGATAAACAGAAGCTAGTCTACTAGTGACCAGTCTTGTTAATTGACCCCTGCTGTGAAAACGCATGGCTGACAGGATCACTGTGGTGAATATCTCACATTCCTGTTCAATTGTCTTTAAACGTTATGTAAGAAAACATTTTCACATAAACTGTTACGATTGACATATAAGTTTGATTCTTAAGCTTTGATCATTACTGTTTGCTCAACTCTCTGGTCCAATCAAATTATCCCCTTCATTCAAAAAAGGCAATATCTTATTTCAAAATTGACTCAATAACTCTAGGGTCAGTTATATTTTCCAATAAGTAGAACGATGACATTAAAGATATAGGATTCGCCTTAAAACTAAAACAATATACTTCATTGCAAAATTTGTATGTGGCTGGGACTAACTATAAAGCAATTATAGGTCCATATTACAGAGAAAAAAACTTATGACTGTGGTTCGCTGACGCTCACTTGCAATAAATATGCTTAGTGTGGGCATTGATAGCTCAGTTGTCAGGAGGTCCCGGGTTCGAATTCCATCCTGAGCACGAGGTGTGTCCTTGGGCAAAGACACTGATGTCACACGTGCCTCAGTCCACCCAGCTGTAAACGGGTAGCAGTGATAAAAAAATTCGCTACCTCTCTCTCGCCAGCGTGATGACATCTGGAATGAGTGTTCAAAAGCGATTAAAATAATTACCGAGATTTCTTCGTAACCGAACTCGTAAATTCGTATAAACCAATTGTTAAACGCTTATTTCTGCAATACAGACCTACATTGTATATAATTTATGCATTTGATTCAATGAAAATATTTAAAAAAATTAAGGCCTCCTTCTACATTTCTCATTATTCGTTCTATTTCGTCGGGTCAAACTGCCAGAACATGACTATATAGTTTACGTTTCGCTGAAATGGGATCTGACATGCACGCTTTTCATTACATTCCATTTGTATAAATGCACTCAGAATCAAATCGAGAGACGAGATAGGATAATGCGCTATTAAAGCAGTTAAAAAGCCCACACTTCTCTGGGAGATATCAAGTTTAATTCATTAAATATTCATGTAAAATTAACTGCATACATAATCTGTTTCGTCATTTTTATACAGTTCATTTCAAGCTTCGTTTATGTACTGAAAATACTTGTCGTTCACAAATGATATACATTAAAAATGTATATGATGTAATGAAATTAAATCCAATACTAAATCATTGGTATTGTATCCTGACCTTGAAAACTCCGGTTCACATGGTCGACTTCGGATTGTCTATATATAGACCGACTGGGAAACTTTTCTATTTTAGTAGATGACCTTCTAGCTGATTTTCCGAAAATCAGACGGAAAATGTTCACATGTAATATTTATATCATGATCTGACTTTCAAAGTTGATTAATACGTAAACTATTTGCTTATGCAAAATGCTGTTATGTAATGATTATAGTGTTTGTAATCAATTTACATCAGTTTGAAATTAAGTGTCAAAACTAGATTTTGCATCAAACGGATTGTACCCGAGAAGTGTGTTGAGAACATTTTACTTTGATTTTATCGCATTATATTGATTAGCATATGAAAAGTTCCAATGGTTGTGGTATTATGGTGCAAAGTTGCTTATTAAATTATAATCACCTTCCAAAAACAAATAACTTGGTAGATAAAATTTGCGATAAATAATGTATAGTGCAAAATGGTAGAACCGTAGAACTTACAATTTTTTAAGCATCTAATGTTATTGCAATTTCAATCTAAAACGCACATTCAATAGATATTGTCTCTTAGCATTTATCAGAACTAGCTAAGTTAAACCTTTGGAAAAAACTGTTTCTATCCCCAAACGATAATATAAAGAATATCGAAAAGGACGGGTGACAATCAATTTCAATGAGCCTCTAGAAAAACACACGTGTATTACTTGTAATATCGTAATGTTCTCACCTGGGTTTTTATCCAATGATACCGTTACAAGAGCGCAAGTCCTTGAATGATTGAATATAATCTTTTCAGGCTCACTCTCGCCTTTGGTCGCCACCTCGGTGAAATTTGACAGATTTTCCCTTCCAGTGTCTGGATTGATACCTTTGAAGTATAAGTAGTAATCTTCTTCCTTAAGGACTTCTTCATTTCCCTGCAACTTACAAAACAGCACCGATTTCGTGATATTCTTAATTAAAATTTGAAGGAACTGCTCAACCTGATTTGAGAGAGTTTCTCGGTTTAGCTTGTTTGTTTCTACTCGGTTCAATATTTGCAGTATGGTATTGCATTGCATGCGCTATACTAAGCAATTGCATGGCCATTTCACTTCTGAACAAGAAAGTATTTTTTTCGGACAAAATTTAAATCGTTTTTTAACGAGACTAAAACATCGAGACTACATCGGGGTTAATGGCATTAGCCTCTCAATTAGAGAAGGCAACAGAACTCAGGAAACCTTTATATTTTCTTGGTTTAAAAGTCGTTTAAAACACGTTTAAAGAAAGACAAAATATGCAGACAACAAGATCACAAAATGTATATTACTGCTTAAAAGTATTTTTAGTACAAGAGTCTCCCAAATTTATAGATCTTAATTCACTTGTTCTGATATGTTCTATAACTATTTTAGATAATCCAAACCTTTACGACGTCTTCTTTCGGTTTAATTTTGTTCTCGTCTTTTCTAGGATCTAAAATTGCAGCAAACACGAAAGATGACCATTTTACAAAAATCTTTTTTTTTTGTTGTTTAAAGATACATCAATTATATCTCTCATGCACGTGTTTTATACCGTTAGACATTTCATTATTCTAAAATAAGCTGTACTTTATTTATTACATTTGGTCTACGTGTAAGGAATCATTTTGATATTAAAGCACAGGTTTATATATATTTTAATGAATAGATTAGTATTGTACTTGACAGATCTTCTAGTATCACATTAAAAGGGACTAAAATAAAAAGCACTTTTAACCTTGCTTTCTTTGGGGTGTGTTCGTCGGATTAGACATAGACCTTCGTTCAGGTGATTGCGAGGACTTTTCCCCACTACTAGGTTCTGTTATAGGTTCCTCGCTTTCCTGGTTGTATATCTTTCTGTGATCCGCACTAGATGATAGGTGATGTTCAGCTTGCACAGTTGACGTAGTGTGGTCTGCCCTGTTTGGCTGACCGACTTCCTCATACAGAGTATCCTCTTGACGTGCATACTGATGAGAGCTATATCCAGCATCATTGTCAGGCGTTTGCCCCTGCGCTGTCCCATAATTCTGGTTGTAGCGGTATGGCTGTTGGTAATTTTGCATGCCCTGATTCTGGTAAAACATTCCTTGGTGCATATTCGGATTGTATATAGGATATGGAGCATTTCCACTTTCATCATTGTAATTATACTGACCCAATGGTGCCTGTTGCTGTTGTTGCAGATAGAATGGCATCTGGTGCTGTTGATTTTGCTGGTATGGTGGAAATTGCTGTTGACCATAACCCTGAAATGGCTGTGAGTTTGGCAGGACGTCAGTCATTCCATGACCTGTGCTACTTCTATCTGAGTGTGAATCAAGATCCTCGCCAGCATTACCTCTTTCCACTGCATTTGATTCTTGAGGAATATAAGGAGGGTCATCAACCACTAAAAATGATTTATAGCTTTCCAATACTACCTTAGATTTAGGAGGTATGGGAGGTGGTTTTTCATATTCCAACGACTTATCATCAACGTCTTCACCGGCAACAACATCCCTGCGAATGTTAGAACTATCATCATTACCATCATCGTGCTGCAACTGCTCTACAGTTCCCAATGTTTCAGACACTTCTTTTATGCTCTTTTTGTGTGTAGCAGATACGTTTTGTACCCCACTAGGGGATACCGTGACAAATGATTGTTGACCTTGCGAGTTTGTTCTAACATTCATGGCATCATTGTCTTCTACTGCAGATGACTTTGATGAAATATTGGCGGATTCTTCAACTGTAAAAGATTTTATACATTCCTCTAAAGTCTGACTTTGTACTGGAGAATGAACCAATTACAACAGGCCAGACTTGGTTTCTCTTTCTCTATTTAAAACAACTTATTAATTGTGTCAGGAAATGTAGTATTGATAGCAGTTATAAATATGACCATTCAAGTATGTGTTTTGAAATGTCTCTGTCATTTACAGTACATGGAAAGAGTTTTTTGAAATTTGATAATGCTCCACTCATAACAAAAACTTTATAAACAGCATTTATGCAAAGATAGACCAGGTTATCCTACACTATTGTGTACGTTCATAAAAAAGATCAAATGTTTTAAAGATGGGTACATGTAGAAATAATATACAATTGTGATTTCCGATGAGTCACTCTTAGAGACTCCAGTGGGGGAAATTAGAAGATAATGTATATCACATGGAAGTTAAAACAAGAAAAATGGACAGTAAAAGCAAAGAAATGAAAATCTTCAACGAAATTATTAATATTGAATCAAGTTTTTTTCAATTGAAAATGAAGGAAATATCATTTTACAAAAGCAATTTGGAAACTTAAGGAATATTTAACTAGGAAGTGTTTGGCCCTAAATCTATAGAAAATTGGATTGAAAATGGTGAAAAACAGCTAAAATTTACATTTCAAATAAATTATAATATTCATTGAAAGAAATGATGGTTCAATTTTTTTTATCACAGTTTTTACCAGAGTGAAGTTAGCAAAGAAATTAGAAAACTTTATAAACCTACTTTCAGTATTAAACGCTATGTTATATAACTTTGAACTAGAAAATGAAATAGATGTTAGTGAGATTTAACAAGTGGTTTGTGATAGCCCTATATTGCTAACCTGAATACCAGTGCACTTAAACAAGAAAGTCACTGGTTGCTAGAGAAAGTCATTTGTTACTAAGGGTATCACTTGTCAGAACTAAAAAGTCAGTGATTGCAAAACACAACTTTTGCTAGTTGCGTAAGATGTCAATAGTTTTTAAGGAAGTCACCGGGGGCAAGATAATGCTAAAAGTTGCTTAGGAAATCACTTGTTGCTAGGGAAGTCACTGGTTGCTTAGTAGGTCAATGGTTGCTTTTGAAGTCACTTGCTGCAAGAGAAAATCACTGGTTGCTAGGAAAGTAGTTGGTTGCTAAGGAAGTCACTTTTTGCTATGGAAAGACACTGGTTGCTAATAAAGTAACTGGTTGATAAGTAAAATTCCTATATATTTGTACAAGCTTAATAGAGGTCCACTAGGCAAAGTTGCATGCTAGATTTCTAAGCTCTAGGCCTTGTGGTTTCAGAGAAGATTTTAATGTTTTTCCTATTTGTTCCTATGGCAACCGGAGTTCCACATCGAAGAGTATTAGTAGAGCTTCATGTAAGGAACATCCCTGCCAAGTTTCATCAACACTGATTAGGATTAAAGAATAAATTAAGGTGCTAGAGTGCAAACACAGTTAAACAATTCATTTATTTGTTAAATCAGGGGCCATAACTCTAGATGAACTAATACGATCAAGCCCATTATTAGACTCATCCGATAACTAATGGGTAAATATGATTAGGATAAGTGAAAAAATGAAGTTGCTGGAGTGAAAACATAGTTACATTTTGCAATTTGTGTTAAATCAATGGCCATAACTCTGAAAGAACTAACTCCATCAAGTCCATATATTAAACCCAACCTAAATCTTTCGGTCATACACTTTTTCTGTAAATATGGTTAGGATAAGTGAGGAAATTGAGGTGCTAAAGTGTAAACACAGTTTAATATTTCATTTGTTTTTATATCAGGGAGCATAACTCTCGAACAACTTATCCGATCAGGCCTATAATTATACTCATCCGAGATCTTATGGTCATACACATTCTCTGTAAATATGGTTAGAATAAATGAAGATATAGTTTAATATTGTATTGTTATGGGCCATAATTCAGGATGTACCAATCCGATCAAGTCAATAATCGAACTTATTCGAGGTCGTGTGGCCATATACATTGTGTATAAGTTTCATTATGATGTTTACAAAAATGAAGATGTAAGAGTGTAACCAAACTAATTATTGACGGACGGACGACGGACATTCAATGATCCTAAAAGCTCACTACGACCACTTTGTGGTATGAAAAACTTTTTTTTTCTATTTTTAACCTAAATATAAATTCCCCTTATTTAACGGTCTATGTAAGAATGAAGATACAAAGTTCTGATTTACAGTAGTGATTTTGTGTTTAAATTAAGAGATAAGTTTTGATCAATTAAATACGGAAACGGATATTGACCCCTTTATGTTCTACATGTTCTTAACTTACCAAGATATGCGTGTATTATATATACGTAATCAAATACTTGAGACTAAATAATTATTTGCAGTATAACATAAGGGAATCTAGGAGATAAAGGTGCTGGTTGTTATCTTTTGTATATGTATGATGCTGTTTTTTTTGTGTGTGTTGCAGTTCGTGATATTTTGAACATGTCAAATATTTTCTCATGTTTATTCCCAGTTAATTTAATAGCTTTTTCATAAAATTATATTTGCTGACGAAAACTTTCAAACTACATCTATAAAAATAGCCAGCACAAATATCTCTCAGATTATCTTATGTTATACTTCAACAAAATATTTAGTCGCGAGCTTTTAATGACTTATAATACATGCATTTCTTGATAACTTGAGAAAATATAGAAAATAGATAATGGATCAATATACGTTTCCGTAGAAAAGGTATTTGATTTAATATCACTTAATTCTATTGAAAGAAATGCATCAAATTTCTTAAATTCTGGTTACATGTATAAGAAATGGGTTCACTTGTTCTTACATAACACAGACGTTGGTGTCCAATTGTTTTTTCAAAGTTGAAAGTGGCTGCAGACAATCGAGATTCAGTTTCACCTTATATTTTCATACTTTGTGCAGAAATTCTAGCAATTAAAATACGACAATGTAAATGTATTATAGGAATAAAGATTAAAGATGAAGAATACGAAATTTCTAAGTTTCCAGACGACACTTCTTTTTACTAAACGCAACTGATAAGTGATTGATCTCTGTCCTAGATATGCTGCATAGATATTCATTGATATCTTGCCTAAAATATACCAGGAAAAAAAATTAATTTAATAGACAGACTATCTCAAATATAGTACAAGGTCAATTAAAACAAGATAGAAACTTTCCTTGGGTAATACTCAATTGAGATTGCCAGGCATTCTTTTTGGTGTAGATATTTTTTGAAAAAATGCAGGACTTAAATTTTACTTATAAATTAATAAGAATCAGTATCATACGGAAACGTATATTGACCCCCTTTATATATATAAATTAAGTTAGTAAAAAACATTCTTTTTCTATTTTGAGCCT
>JAUMHA010155941.1:4005-16892 GCA_032359765.1 Saxidomus gigantea
AAATAACCCCCCCCCCCCCCCCCCCCCCCATCTAATACGACTCGCGTGAATTACCTGTGGCGTAACGTTATAAATAATGTCGCGTCACTTTCCCAAACCAGCATCTGAATAACGTTTGTTTTTATAGTATAATAATGCATCATAGGTGGTAGGTAATTGCTAAAGGTCATTCGTTCGAGTCTCGCTGCCGACGATGACCTAGATCCCGTTTGGTGAAAAATGTCATAACTGATAGCTACATGCCTAACTTTAAAAAAACTTGATCGCATTCCATACTAGTACGTATATCTATATATTTGACTTTCTTATTTCACAGAATATTTATTCAACGTGTAAACATCTATAACTTGCTCAGATGAAGACTTGTAAGTCTCAGGAAGACAAATAGTTCACCTGGATCAGATCGAAAGTATTGCGCCAGAATTATATTAAATTGTCTTGTCACATGTTGTAAATTATCTACTACTAGACTTTTTTCAAGGCATTTGTACAAAATCTTAGTCGTTTGTAGAGTTATTAGGTTAAAGAGAAAAATAATGTGTAACTGATATTAAACAGACACGATAGTTGTCTACACAAGTCATTTCCTTCATCTTGCTGTAGTTTCATGTCGCGTACATATCACTCATACGGCATAACTTGTTGGATGCTTTTTTGTTTAACTCATGGCGGCGCGGATTAAACGACGCGTAATTATTTGTCACAAAACGGCATCTATCTTGCTTGTCTGAGTGAAACAGAAATTGCCGAGTTGAAAAAACGTGGTGACAAAAACACAAAGAAATCAACAGCCACATCTGTCAACGCTTTTAAGGAATACTTGGTTTCAATAAATCTGAACAGTGGTTTCGAAGAAATGGACTTGGAAACTTTGGATAAAACGTTGGGCCACCTTTTTGTTGAATAACGCATGCCAGACGGATCCTTGTACAAAAAAGCATCATTGTGAATTATCAGCATAGTGTCCAGAGACATGTGAGTACAGTAAGAGAAGACGTCAATAAATTTCATGGCGGTGGATTAAGACCTCAAAGACTCTGTTGAATGCACAAGTAGAACGAAAAAAGCAAGGTAGAGCAAATGATGATCATCATCCATCCACAGAAGAAGAAGACATGATAAAAGTGTACGATAGTATGGCTACTTTTCTCCAGTAAAAGGTAGAGATTTGAAGTTCTGAAATGACACAGTCCTTTACTGGAATATCATTTTAAAGTGTTTCGCATACATTCTCAATTTTTGATCCATGTATCTACGGTCTGGAACCGCAGAGTACTGTAATGGATCAGTAAAGATGAAAAATAATAAGATTTCTCATATTTCCGTGGTAGACATTTCATTGTATTTAGTTACTCAGTATACAAATAATATGTAATGTTGATATATGTTTCTAACGGATTTGCGTCATCAATAGTTTGACCAACATCACTATTTGATATTAAATAGAAGCGAATGACGACTATTTTACAAGCACGTTTGTAATGAGAATAGTAAGCTTTCAAATTTTGACAAATAACACAGTCCTAATGTAATGCATCTAAGTAGAGAAAGAGGTTGTCTGGTATAAGGTTTTGCTGTATCGTAGATAATTTGTTCCGAAAACTAAGTGAATATTTGAGACGTGCAGACTCTTTTTGAATACTTATTCTGGTCTTCGTTGATTGTTATGATTCATTTTGGGTGAAGAGGAAGAGAAAATTTGAGGTTTTTGAAGTGGAGTGAATTTGCGATGACAACCGATAGCTCAGGAGACAGATACGAATATCTGAGTACATCTGTCAGATGAACAGGCGAAGAAACACCAGGATTATAGTGAGGAAGCTGATGGTTTAATGTATGAAGTGAAAGCTATAAGATGGTACAAAAATGTGTTGCTTGTACGTCCCATAATTCATTTTGTAAAAATGCACCACCAGAAAATTACTCCTGGGCATTGCAAGGTTCACAAGACACTTCAGACACTACATTCTGGGAGAGTCTTTATATTGAGAACTGATCACTCAAGTTTGACCTGGTTATTAAAGTTTAAAGAGCCACAGGGTCAGCTGGCGCGACAGATTGGGGAGCTTTCTTAATACAACATGGTTGTAAAACATCGGACTGGGGCAAAGCACGGTAATGCGCGCTGTCAAGAATTCCAAAAACTTTAACGCCGTGCAGAGCATTTACAGCTTGCATTAGGCCTGCAGATTTGCGGTGGTTGTCATTATTGTATCAGGGCTGACGGGCCATGGGCTAAATTTATCGATGATGTCGTCGATTCGGTAAGTCTAGCTGTGCAGGGTACACTGACAACCAATAAAGGGAACGTTCAAGCACAGGTCAACTCTCAAGGGCATAGCTAGAGTGACAACAGAAAACGTCCATACGAGTACAGAAAAGGGTTGAGCACACACTGCTCAACAGAATTCCCTCGGTAACTGTACCAGTACAGATCTTCTATACAGTATTGGTATAGGGGATGACATGAGTCTCCTGAACAGCATACTCACAGCAGATGTTACAAGTCTATGCGGAAGTGACTCACATTTCGACATAGTCACACCGAACAACAATGAAGGAAGCTTTGTGAAAACTGTGCGAGAGTCTGATACACAGCCAAATTCGTGTTTGGGATTCACTTTCGAGGACCTGCAACAAGAACAAGCAAAAGACAAAGACTTAACCATTATCCTTGCTAAGAGACAAGACAAGAAAGAGCCGGAAGAGGGAATTCTAATCATGGCCAGTCCAGAAGCAAAGTTCTATTGGCTTAATAAAAGTATATTCCTACTATTAGATGGAGTTCTATTCAAGAAAAATCCAGAAGCCGAAGATCTCCAACTAGTTGTACCAGAAAAAAGTTATTCTGGGTCCGCCTTTCTAGGGATGTTGAGTCTTATGTGATATCAAGTGCTGTGTGTAATTACGATAAGAAGAAAAGAAGATACGGTAGAGTTCCGTTAACAGAGAATCAGGCTGGAGCACCCATGGAACGTTTACATATAGGTTTCATTCGTCTACTGTCGAAGACATTGCAAGGAAATCAGTACTGCATGATGATTCAAATACATGAAGGTTCATGCTTTCAAGCACCATGTCCAAGGGATCTTCGAACGTGTGCTACGTGGAAGGAGAAATGCTTTAAATCAGACAGCCAGATGGCTTTTGGGTAGGCCAGCCACCTAAGTAGAATTAGTTAACTTTATTAGAATCCAGAAAGTACTTGGTTCAATGGATAACTCAACCATTTCGCCTAAACAGGAACAGGCAATGTAAGAATTCTGAAGATTTCTGAAAGTCTCTGTCCAAGACCAATTTACTTTGGAACCCGGTTAAACGATTTCCCGGTTCTAGAGGATATGAAAGCTGGAAAAGAGGAGCCAGGGGAACTCACAGAACCGGATGAAATCCTACCCCAAGACTTCGACAGTCATTTTTACCTGGACAGAACACTGCGAGAGCTATATCTGTAAGCCGGTACATTGAAGGATGTGATAGTCAGAGTACCAGTAGAAGCTTACAAAAAGGTCGATCTTGTTGGCACTGTTGCTGTCTAATGTGATCCCAGAACATACCCTTCAGAAGAGAGTCTCTAAGATCTACCCGAAGATATGATCATTGCCGTAGGACTCCATCCAAATCATGCCCGGAGTAGTTCATGCAGCAAGGACGAGAGTATTCAAGCACTTGGCAGACCCTTGTGTTGTCCCAAGGTTACAGCATTTGGTGAAATTGGCCTAGACCACATCGAAAACTTGAGGTATTGGGCCTACCAGGTGAACCTACTGAAAGAGATTCTGCCCAATTGGCAAGACAGACACGTATTGGTTATCCACTGCCGCGGAATGAAATGAGAGTGTGGCACAGAAGAAGTCTTGTTATCACTTCTACATTTCCTAAAGAAGTATGTTCTGTCCAATCACTATATCCATCTTCATTGATTCACGGGAAATCATTATGTACTTCAGAGATGGCTGGAGGTGTTCCCAAGAACGTTCTTTGGATTCACTAACATAGTTGATAAATTCTCATCAGACCAAGTTACAGCGCTTCGAGACATTGACGAATCTCGCATGCTCCTGGATTCAGATGCGCCATATTTTCCATTTCAGGGAACTAGAGTGTCGTCACCAAGTCAGACCTACAGTTACATAGAGGGTAGCTGAACATCACCAGATCAGTGTTGAAAAGGTACTAGAGGTTACAGTCGCCAATGCATAGTACCTCCACCAGGGATAGTTCCAGTAGAATACAGTTACTTGAAGTGTGATAAGGAGAACTTTTAGAAATACTTAATCATACTTGCATCATAAATAGTTCTATTTAGGATATTCAGTCCATTTCTGATGGATAAGGAATTCCATATTGGAACAATATAGTCCATTTATAATGGACCAGTAGTGCTATAATGGATATGTAGTCCAATTCTATTGGATTTCATAACATACCAAATCCAGGCCAAGTATATACTAGTCCACATACTTTCGAAGCATATATTTGAACCATATAGACTGAAGAGGCTCTGTCCAGATATTTTTCCGGTACCTTCAAGTTGCTGAGGTCAATGAGCCCATGGTAACAGTGGTCACCTAAGTTCCAACGGGCTTCTAGCTCATGGAGATGTATTGACCAACGTTCCAGCCAGAGGGTTCATATAGTTGGCTTCTTGAGGTACCAGGTGATTTGTAATCACGAAAGGTGAATATGTTGAGTTTTTAACTCTTCAAAGGTGATTTGTAATCACAAAAGGTAAATATGTTGAGTTTCTAACTCTTCATATTTTCATAAATCTATGCTACTGCTGAACTAATATGAATTTGGTAACAACTCGACTCCTCTCTTAGTCTGAGGCCTTCACTTATAAAGTTGAGGGGAGTGTTGTGATTGAAATAATTCAGGGCTGTGTAACCTGTCCCGGAAGTACGTCAGCTTGGCGGGAATCCTAAGTGCCCGGACTGACAGCTCTGACAGTCAGTGCTAAGGCAACAGAACACGAAACCCCTACTTTTGGTAAGCTCCCGACCATCCAACTCCCTTTCCATGCTTTAAATAAGGTTTAGCACGGAGCATTTATAAATAGGAAAAGTCTTGCGTCTTTCAAAACAAGATGGCGGCCGGCAATTGAAATTTCCTTCCATATAAGTGACGTCACAGTTTCTCCTAATAAATGACAAAAGCAACATATTAAATCGAGTCTAATAATACCTAATAAAGAAAATGTACTTGGTAAAACAGTACGCTAGTTGTCTGACAAATTTCAAGAGTCATTTATTGTTGTTTGCAAGTTCGTTGTTCCCGCCAAATCAGCTTGTTCCAAGTAATGTTTCACCATACAAGTTCAATAACCTATTTTACGATATGATAATTGTTATAATAATAATCTTATGTGAGAAGTGTGTAATGGCGATTAAATAAAGCCTTCTACTCAGCATGTCTGGTAAACACCGCGGCAAAACATAGTGTTTCAACTGAAATAATGTAAGTTTAATTGTTCAAAAACATAAATTACATGGAAGACTGAACCACATTTCCTGCGCACGGAATCTGTCAAAATACTGACATTTCTCAATTCATATATGATAGCTTTAGTAATTTCTTTGACGTATTCGTGGCGAATTATTTCCATCGAATGTGACTAAACTGCATAAGAAGGGCATGCACACAGGATATATTTATGACAGTTATTTCCTCCTTGCATCTATTTATGTTTGTATTTTCAATTAGCCTCGCGAACATAAACTTATTGAAAAAGCAAAGGAAAATCAAAATACAGTCTACGTACTCAACTTTACATTAAACTCAGTTTTACAAGTAAAAGCTGAAAATATATGAGTTTAGTTTGACTTTTCACTCGGTATATATTTATATAAAGTCAGAAATATGTAGTCACGTGCTTTCTACAAAAACGCACACAATCATTATAAAATTACTGTCAGAAACTATTTTTGCCATGAGTAATTCTATTGTTTTTTGTTTTTTGACATTATAATCGCTGTGGAAGGAGTATCAATTAAAATGCACCGTCTTTCAAGTAAATGGTAAATGAATTATCAGCATTTTTGGATTTAATATATGCATCAAAAAGGTGAGGACATAAAAGAGAATAAAACGACTCTGGTGTAGTTGTTAAGTTTGGCTCACTGAATCAAGTTGGAATAAGATGAGATATTAACACATTCATGAGAACAGATAGGTGCTAAAATTATGTTACCAACAAAGGTGCGCCATTTGTTTTATGTGAAATTGCTGTGATATATTAAACGTGATATTTTTATCTGGTATTTTTGTGACCATTTTTGTAAATTTGAATGCGGAAAAATATTAGCCTCCCGTGAATCAATGAAAGAGAATATGCAGGTGCAACATGAACGTTGGTATGTCGTAAACAATAATTTGAAATTTATTTGAAAAATGAAATGTGACTTTGTTAGAAAAATTGACGAAAAGGATATGAATTTTCATTGTGTTGCCAAAGTGTCGGGTCTGCTGTATCAACAATACTAGTACATGTAGTTTTGCCCCAAAATGTTATACATGAATTTTAAAGTTAAAATTAATCATAAAGAAAGAAAGAAGGAAAATTATGTATCAAGTTAATTACAAAATGTAATCTCAAATGTGTAATAGTGTGTTTGTGTTTGGTAGGGTTTTTTATGACCCCGAAATGTGGCATATTAAAATCGCACCGTCCGTCTGACCGTCTGTCTGTCTCTCCGTCAGTCTGTCCGTGTGTCCGTCCCTACATTTTTTCGTGTCTGGGCTGTAACTCTGTCATACATTGAAGGATTTTAAAATAACTTGGCACAAACGTTAAGCACATCAAGACGACGTGTCGCGTGCAATACCCATGTCTCTACCTTAAAGGTCAAGGCCACACTTAGAGTTTGAAAGTAATAGAATCCTGTATATATGTACACAATCGTGTCCGGACTGGAACTTTGTCATGTATTGAAGGATTTTGAAGTAACTTCGCACCAGTGTTAAGCACATCAAGACAATATGTCGCGTGCAAGACCCACGTCCCTACCTCAACGATCAAGGTCATACTAAGAGTTTGAAAGTAATAGAAACCTGTATATATGCACACATTTGTGTCTGAACTGTAACTTTGTCATGTATTGATTGAATATAAAATAACTTGGCACACATGTTCAGCACATCAATTGAATGTGTTGCGTGCAAGACCCACAGCCCTACCTCAAAGATCAAGGTAACACTCAAGGGTTTAAAAGTAATGGAATACTGTATGCATGGTAACTCTGTCATGCATGGAAGGATTTTAAAATTACATGGCACAGTTGTTGAGCACATGGTGAAAACACAGACTGTGAGACACCTCTTTCGGGGGGCATTCGTCACTTATGAGGGACAGCTCATGTTTGTGTTCTTATTTTGGTTTGTTCGTGTGATATCTTTTTTTTGGACAAAACTTAACGTTAATGACCCAAAAAGCTATCGTTACGTATCTTGGATAGCTAATCTTGATTTTAAAAAATAATTCCTAAAGTAATCTTAATTTAAATTATTTGTTGTTGTTACCTTAGATCTAAAGTCATCACTGTTTAAGACTCGTCGTATTTAGTCAATGTTTATTCTCAACTTCGTATTGTCACTCGCAGCAGCCACGATGAGATATGGCCAGTCAGAAAGGATGACAAAAAATTAATAACTTCAAAAGCATCAATAAGTGAATATTTGTAAGTTTTACTTCTTAACCTTAAAAAATTTAAACTATACATTCCAGTTATCATCGGTTTTAAAATATTTTGCAGTACCGTAAACATTTAATAATCTATGTAAATTTGTTGTTATACAATTACTGGGTGGATAGCGATTTATTACAGAAGTTACAGAATTTGTTGTAAAATGAAATATTGTTCGATACATGTTGTGCTTTAAAGGGACACTCCCTACATCTAGCAGATTATGTTATCACAACATACAAAATGTAAATAATGCGTTCAGTGAACGTAAAAATATAAATAACTACACTTTTAAAGAACAACATATATCGAAAAATGCTTCAATTTAGCATAAATAATAAATATGAAGGTGTTCTGTAATAAATCGCCAATCACCCATTAATTGTACAACAACAACTTCACATAGATCATTGAACGTTTTACGGGACTGCAACATACTTTAAAACGCTGATTTTACCAAAAGTGCGTTGAGCTGACACTTTGAGGCTTAGTCATAATACTCGCGAATATTTTATTATTATTTTTGCTTTGGAGTTATTTAGTTTGACACCAGTTATGGGGAGTGTCTCTTTCAATTGTTTATCAGTTTACTTTATTTATTTTTGGAAGATGAAGAGAGTGCCCCTTTAGCAGCCTGTATTTCTTTCTTGTCCGTGTTTTATCAACTCTTACTGGTTTGCAGTCTATCGATCACTGTTTTCCTAGAATTTACCCCGTGGTTTGATTGTTTGATGTATGGTCAATACTGCTTTACGTTATTAATTTTAGTATGCATTAAATATGAATTTAGCCTGACCTACACAATAAAGATACAATATCAAAGAAAATGAGGTGTAAAGTTTTTAAAAAGTCAGCACATATCTTAGAGTATGTCATAACACATGATGATTGGCATAAGCAATGTTTTCTCAAATTTCTAGCAACCATTGTAAAATATTATTACAAAGAAATATAGATCTAGAAACTTAAGATAACCTTGCTGGTCTTTTTGCTGTTTTGCTGTAAAAAAAACAGTCAAAAGACTAATGTTTGGATCTCTGCAGTCTATCAAAATTTGCACTTCACTATTGCCAAATACTGAATTATATACATGTAACATGTTTTAGCAAATTATTACATACACTATGAAATTACATGATGAAAAATGATATATATCAGGGATTTAGTATTTTGCCTTTAACTTATGTTTTGTTTTAGTATTCAGTCCAATAGGCTTTTTGTCCAATTTTACCATTATATGTGGCGACGTTGATGGAATGTTTGTTTCAATTACATGTTCTTTTGTTGAAAGGTATACATTAGTCATATTTGTACAAATAGAAATACCTTATTCTATGTTTCAGTTATACACAGGTGTATGCCTGTTGCTGGTTGCTGTTCACATAAATGAAAACAATGCTCTGGTTGAACCGCTTGATGATTTACCACGTGATTTACAATGGTATCTTGACGTGGCTCATAGTGCCGGTAACCTTACGCAAGTGTCCGGTTAGTATCTAACATATCTAGTTAAATAAATGTAAAGCACTTTGTAAGCTACAGTCCCGACAAAGAAGCAATGATATGCTTGAGCACCTTTAATTATTACTACCGTATCTAGAAAAGTGTTACAAGTCTGTTGATCTAACTTATAAATCAAGTAAGTGTAGAGAAATGTGGTGTCCCGGGTTCGATTCCCAGTCCGAGCACTAAGAGTGTCCTTTGGCAAAGACACTGATGCCACACGTGCCTCAGATCACCAAGAAAAACTTTCTTCCTCTCTGTCGCGAGCGGTTCAATAGGCTACGGAACTTTCTCCGTAATCGAAACTTAAACAAACTCGTATAAAATACATTATTATGTTGGATATAATGTTTTTTTTATATAGTGTTACTTTGTTTATCAAAGGTTATTCAAAACCAAAGAAAAGCGTAGATTATTCTGTACCTGAAAAGGGAATGAGCTTAACAAGTCAACAACCAGGCAGAGAACATAACCTCATGTAATTGCGGACTTTTTATTTTGGCTTTATTATTATTATTATTATTATTATTATTATCATATGAGATCTACCGGTAGCCGCTAAATGCTACCTTCGCTTTTTTCAACTACAGTTGTTTTCAATATCGCAAGAAAATGTGAATGTAGAATCTTCTCACAGCTTTCGGCTTTTAAGAAACATCTGTAACAACGATGGATGCCCTCCGAAGCCCGCATTTTAGATGAACAATAAACAAGTTCTGTTCATGTAAATGAAAACTTCACAAGTCATAAGAAATAAAAATTGAAACTGTAGACACTAAAAATAAAAGATGATGAATTATAGGCCTAGATAAAGTAATAAAGTAAGTTATGAGACTTGAACAGTTTACCTACTTTCAATATTTTCTTCCATCTTGCTTAATATAAAATGAATCTGTTGCACAGTTTTTGAGATATATTCCATAAACGCAGACATACAAAGGAGACAAGATAGAGTCAAGTTAATAGACGCTACCCGATCTCTAAATATCTCAACTGACTGTGTCGTATATCAAGTAAATCTGTTTCATGGTTTGGCATTATGTATTGGACAAACATCAATAAATACAGTAAAGGGAAGTACTTAAAATGGAGTCGATAAGAGCTATGTTTTTTTTGTCACTGCACATCCTCTATATGTTCTCTACCACTTTGTGAAATGTAAACACAATTCCTGACGTGTTCTGGGCAAGCATATAATATAACCCTAGAAATATCAAAAATGGGACAAGCTATGACAAGAGTTATGGTTCTTGACCATTCGACTCCGTCTCAATGTTTGTAATTAAAAACACTAAAAAAACGGGATATTCTATAGTGTCATATATTCTTATAACTTCTGTCAATGTTTGAGTATCAAGTCAATACCTAATACATTTTCAAGGAATGATCCGGACAAGATTTTATAGAAATAGAAATAATTAAAAACGGGGTCAGCTAGAGTTCCTTTTCACGCATGTACTCCCAATTACCTCTATCCATGTTTAAACTATCCTCCACATTCCTTCAATACTTTCCAAGTTATGATCTGAACAAACACAGACGGTCGTGCGGTCGGACGGACGGACAGACAAAGCGTCAACTATACGGCACCATTCGGACTGCATATAATGGTAAAAACGTAAAATATAAAAACGCATATGACGTAAATTAAAACGAATGACGTAAAATATCAAACTATTGTTCTTAAGTAGAACGGTTTACTTGAACAGAAAATGAAAGTGTTTGTATTATGATTTTATATATAATACAGGTAAACTGGTATTTTGGGCCGCGATGAACCAATACACGTCTGAGTTTAGTAAATATAATCCGGAGCTAACGCCTCAGCAGGCAGCATATTTAGAAAGGTCATTAGAGGATGCAATTGCTCCGCTCTGTGCAAGCGCACATTGGAGAGATGGAAAAAGAGTCAAAAGGCAAGCTCCTGGAAGAAGGATAAGAAAGGAAATCAGAGCAATGACAGATAACGAACGACGACGCTACTTTGCCGCCTTGAACGGGATGAAAACTGATAGGGTATGTGTATCTTTTCTTGTCAACGTTTTACAAATGTATCAAATTAACTTTGCTATATAGTTACACATCGTCAAGTATCCTCGCTTTGAAGATAATGAACATTTTGAACTTTGCTGCAGTTAAGACTAAGGTTTGAATACGTATCACACCAAGGAACCCTACTACATGTAACGCTTTTTGTCATCTGACATAGCAACAAAAGTTTGGACACAAAGCAGACTGTGTTCATGTAGTTGGTAGAGTCAAAGTGTTTTACCGATGTTATTCATGCTGTAAAATGAACCTTGAGAGATGAGCAGATGAGAGCACGGGGTACCTATACAGATTATACATATCTCGCAATTTTTTGCAAAGGAGTCGTCTGCCGTTTTCAGCTACTAACACATAGCAATTTCAAAATCGCATCAAATCTAGGCTAGGTTGTTTGATACTGGTGTCTCCATACTTAATAAAAACTTGCTGGTAGCAATATGTGAGATGATTTAAGTAGCCGAAGAGAATCGTTGACTTGTACCTGTGTGAACCTGCAACAGTGCTACTAAATCCTGGGATATGACATATATTAATGACATACAGGTTCAATTATATTCGATCGTATTTTTGAAAAACGTTCTAATAACCTTAAATATGACAACCTTGTTTCCGCAGATAGAACGTGTCTATCACAACCTTTAAAGATCGGCACGTGAAAGGCTTCACCAGCGATGAACTCACGTGAGAGTCACCTGACCGTGTCTTTGCAATTGTGTGATGTATTTTCCTAACGTGCACTATTATATATCTCATGAACTATTAATATATGTGTGTTCTATTTACAGAGTCTGCCACCAAATGTATATGACTTCTTGGCAGGTTATCACACCGGCACCAATGTTAATCGGGCTCACTTTGGACCAGCGTTTCCATCATGGCATCGGCTTTATCTCTGGATGTAAATATTAGCTCTTCTCAGCAAATAGTTCTTTGTGAGATCATAATGATAAGCCAGTCCACCAGTCGCTAACTGTTTCTTCAACGACCATATTAGTGTCAACTTGATGAAACGTACTCTGGATATTGCTAAAATTCGCTTCATAGTTTTAGATTTTGTAAAACATCTTAAATGAAACTTTACGTTTGAGTCAGAAAAATCTCTTCATTTCTTAATAATAACATAATGACTCGCTGCCAAAGCAGGTCCTCGTTTGGGAAAAGGGCCAGATTATCTAGAGATCTTTTAAAAGGGTCGTCTTCAAAACTGGCATAAAACTTTTATAAACATAAGTCTTGACCCACAAATAATTGCAATATGTGTATCCAATCAAGAATTACATACCTTCAGTGTTGACTCAGGTGGGAGATACTTGACAGCTATGTTAAGTTTTCATTAAAGGTAAATTCCCTACATCAAACAGATAATTTTCTCAAAATATCTATTTAAAAAAACAGGCTTGATAAAAATTCACTTCACGAAAAAATACAAATTGAAAAATGTCTTTTGTGCACAAAAAGTCAATATAGCAACCTTCTATCATAGACCGTTATGCACTAATTGTGAAAGAAAACAACTGTAAATGAAGGTTGACGCTTTATTTCGCTTATTTTACTGGTTATTAGTTGAATCTTGAGCATTTAGAACAATTTTGTAATGAATGTATTGTTTATAGATCTCATATTACAACCCAGTACTGCACCCAGTATATG
>JAUMHA010156052.1:0-16889 GCA_032359765.1 Saxidomus gigantea
TTCTGCCCAGTTATGAGCACTTTAAAATTAGGCGTAGAGGTGTGACAGTTATAAAATATCAGATCTGTGAAAGGGGTGACACTGAAACGCCAAATTAATTAGGCTAACAAGCCGGATTATTACGTTTTTTTTAAACTGTCCACATATACAATTTACATGTACGTAGTAGTTTAATATCTTAAGACAACCAAGAGTGTTTTCTATAAACAAAATGTATCTTAAAGCTGCTGGTTCACGGTTTCCTGTTAATGATATCTTTAAAAATAAATTGTAAAAGTAGTGCCTAGAATCATCAACACAAGTAAATATTTACTTCGTTGTTTAAGAAAGTCAATTAAAAACGTTGGTGAGTTTAGTTTTACGGCACCGCTACGCTATATGTTTATATTGGAATTTCAAAAGCGTTTGCAACACTTTATATTTTGGCAGTTTATAATGTAAAAAAAAACAGAAATACTTTACAGAAATTTATACTGAAACCTTTTTATTTGTTGATTCGGTCTAAAGTATGTTAATTTCAGACAATTAGAAGAACCTTGTTTATTCACCAAACTCTGAGAGCGAACAGCTTTGATGTACATGTACTTCATTTTTGTCCGTACGTTGTTTCAGAATAAGCTTGTTGTTAATTTTTGTTTTAAGTCCCAGGATCACATTTACATGTACCACTCATTTTATCAACAAAGATGTCATACTGACAGAAATGACCTTTATTTGTACCAATAACATTCCCTACTTTGCTACATGTACATATTTAAACATAGAACAGTAGTTTTTCAATGATATTTCAAAAAATAAGAAAGGCTTTCTGACAACTCTTTAATACTTGAAGAAACGACTTGAATACGAAAGAAAAGCTCAACATTTTTTGTGAGTGAATAGAACATGGTTCTATAATTAAAATATCAATAAATTTTGGTTATACTTTCAGTAAATTCAAAGTGATCCTGGGACTTTTAAATGATTTATTTTCAAAACTGACGTAAGGTAGTTGTTACATTATACTTATTCTTTAACGTCAATTGTTTCATAAAATATATATCAATCGAAGGAAGCAATAATAATTGAATAATTATAAGATAAGTATAATACTTATAATAAATTTGTTTTTTAAACGTTACACACAACAGTTTTACCGAAACTGATTCCAGTGTGCTGTTCAGATCATTTGTAAATAGTCATATGCAAAATATATATATATATAATTGAGAATAATTGTGACTGAGATTCTAAATATAGATAAGTAGTGACGGCATTATATTTGATAAATAATTATAGCTAAGTCATCCCATATTTCTTGCATTTTAACCTTTACGCAAATAAGAACTATGTTCATAAATTGATATACAGTGTATGTGTGTCATATCTTTCATAAGTTGATATTAAGTTGTATGTACTTTTGAGTTACAAGTCAATGTTGGTGGTGGATCTTGCTACATATAAATGAGATGTAGTACGGAGTCCTTTTCGGGACACTTCACTTACGCTTATATTGCGCGATAGTTTTCGCCTTCGCCATTTTCTGTGTAGGGACAAATGCATTAGCGAGTTTTATTTTCGCACAATAATTATCGTCTTAATTTTCGCATGCCGGAGTATGTCTTAAATTTTGCATGTACTGGACGAAAAAGTCATCCTTACTCTTCGGATAAATTATCCTACTCGGAAACAGCATACTAGGATTAAAACACGAGCAAATTAAGAAAAATTAAATTTCGCTAGTTTCTACATACAAATGTCATGCGAAAATTAAAACTATAATTATCGTGCCAAAACCTCGCGAAGTTTATTTTAAATAAGTCTTAACGTATATGCATTTGTCTTTAAATACCTAAAACATTTGTTATTATGAATGTTTTAAACTTACAGAACAGTTGCTGTTCAATATGACCATCAAAATATTACGAGATAGCCTGAACTATTACCAAAATCACAACCAAAATAAATGAGGTTCATTTCTATTGCGTTGTAAGCTTACTTATTGACATGTTTGTAATACGGTCATTTTAAACATTAATGATATTTAAATTAGAAGTATTACTTTAACAGTAGAACCCTTCTGAACACGGACGAGCTTGTGACCGGGCCTTTTGTCCGGTTTGTAGGAGTATCTGGTTTGGAAGCGGTGTATACATAATTACGTATTGGAACTAGGCAGCTTTGTTGCCGTTGTCTTCCAATCCGAATGATAGGATGGCAGCACGTATTTTCCGGTCTGAAGGGGTAGGCCTAATATATATAAGGAGAAAATGTCGGCACAGACTGGTCTGGCTCATTTAATCCGGTTTGGATGGGTTTACCGTATTATTATTTTAATTGTTCTGTTACCATTTCATTCTTTGTGCAATTAGCATATACTTATTTTCACGTAGTTTATATGCATGTTATTAATGATGCACCAATTAAGGATAGAGTAAAGGTATTTTGTAGATTCATATTTAATTCTTTTGGTATGGATCTTGCTATATAATGTGTAAAATCATACGTGTATTTGTCGAATAATTGTGCAGGAGCGAAAGTTAAAGTTTAAAGACAAATAAGATCTCCTTCATAGTCCAATAAACTGATCATTAATGGTATTGACCAGTAGAGAGATAATTTGTTTATTACTTATTTCTTGTTGTTTGTTTTTTTATAAGACATTAGTTTATTAACCAACGGTGAAAATGTTTTATAACAAAAAAGCATTCACTTCAGTAGTTTTGAACAACACATTTTATATGCAGGAAACTTATTCTCACGTTAAAGAATTATGTGAAAGTTGAAAAGCTTCATCAAAATTAAATGTTTTGTTTAGGAAACATATAAAAGAAAATGCAATTTTCTCAGACTTTAACTTAGAAAAATTATTCAGGTAGCAAACTTTACAGAACTCAACACTTTGAAAGAGAAAATGGATACCTTTATGGTATCACATTGACAATGTACTAACCAGCATATATGTTAAATGTGCGTAAATGCTTTTTAAAAGCATAAATAAACTTAATAGTTTTCTTCATTTTTATCTTTTTTTTCAAATAACAAGTTGTTAACCTTTTTAAATATGTACATCACCATTTATCAACTTTAACCTACTGTAAACGTAGCTATGTAGTAGCTGATTATGAAAAACAGAAGATAGTCTATCTTAGGCTAAGACCCCTACTGTGAATAAACAGGTCTGACTGGACCCTTGTGGCCACATATTTCACATTCCTGTTCAATTGTCTTTAAGTAAAACATGTACAAATACAAACATAAAACAAAAAGATTCCTGACGCCAATTTTCGGTATTGTGTAAGGAGAGGAATAACTACTATTCAGGTAGGAGCTCGAGGTTGTGTAAAAACAAGTGGTTTGAATTTAGTATGATTACTTGTTATGCATTTTTAAAGAATATTTTAACTTGTTTGACAAATATGATGACATTGTCAAAATGTTTTTATTCTAAAGCTAGCATACTTAAATAAAACTATTTGTTTTAGAGCTACATTTATATTTCTGTTCGCACTGAACACTGTAATCTGAACTTTCGAAAAATAAATTATCAAAAACATTAATTAACTTACATCCAAAATTGAATAAATATGTGAAATAGTTTTATTTATACCGAATATTTTTAGTGTAAAATATGAATTTATCTCTTTCGACTCCATCCTGTTAAAAAATGTTAATCTAAATTTATTTTGTATATTTTAGTTTCTAGGGAAGTTGCTTAGACAAACTTATTTCTTATGCTTTTTTACGCATTTTAAGGATATGCTTAATTGATTTCTTGGTTAGTTATTGAATAATAAAACCAATTTTATCATCACAATATGCCCGTTGGCTTTATTAATATTCAATATTTTCATTGTTAAATTTGTAAAAAGGACTGTTTATCAATGTGAACTGTACCCTCAGTCGTTTAGAGAGGTTTTCACTGAAAATACACTGACTAAACAGCGAATAGTGTAGAGCATGATTTGATTTTATCGTTCCATTTACAGTCCAATCTCTCTTCAACAACAACAAAGGGTATATCAATTTGTGTTTGGTGAAGAGAAGTTGTTGCATTGGGGGAGGTTAATTTGTTCAGATACAATTGCTTTGGGAATTAAAACACCTGTCTTTGTAGAGAGGTTTTTGCTCTTCAGCGGTGTTGTTTAGAGAGGTTGGACTGTATAATTCAAAGTATTTTCGACACATTTCATTATAGGTATTTAGTATGCTTAATGAGTATGCATCATCTAATTATTGTAATGTCGTGTTACTGTTCTATCTGTTTGGATCAAGGGTATTGAATAAAATTAAAAAATATCTTATTTTTGTTGTTCCTATCTTTTACCTTGAAAACATTGTTAATATGCAATTTCAATTTACGACTTCCTTCCCTGAATAATATTTTCTTTTATATAGATATAGATCTATATTTAATTCGATTTTCCCTTAACTCAAATTTACAGCGTCATAGAATAGTGCAAAGAAGAATTGTATAAAACTTTAAGACGAATGATTCGTCGGCCCTTATTTAAGAATTTTGGACCAGTACATATTACCTTATTAAATGACAGTGGCTAATAAAAGTTCACTGGCTCAGGGTAAGCTTTTACGATTACTGAATTTCTGTCGTCCACAATTGCGTCATTGAACATCATCAAACTTGGAAAAAGCATCCTGACATCAAGCTCTCTTTAATTATTACTCAAATGGTTCCCATTGACTAACGAATATGGTCAGCAGAGATAAAATCAAACTTTTTCTTCTTTAATTCACATGGCTCGGATATTAGACATTTGGTACATATCATCTTCTAATGATACTCTACCAAGTTTATTCAAGTCATGCCCCTGTGTCTACACTGTTTTGCGAAGACGTGTATAAGAGATACTTTGAAAATCTTATTGTCCAAAACCAAAAGGCTGAGAGCTTAGATATTTAACGTGGAGCATTGTTTAGTAAACATCTATCAAGTTTGTTCAAATCATGCCCCTGAGGTCAAATTTGCTCCGCCCGGGTGGGTGGCATATGAACTTAGATATTTGGTGTGTAGTGATTATCTATCTATGTCCAAAATCATGTCCTAGGGTCAAACTTGGTCCTGTTGGAGGTCACTTGAATCTTATATACTTGAATTTGAAGAGGAAATACTTAAAACATTTCTTGGCCAAAAGCAAAGAGACCCAGATCTAAGATAGTTGGTATGTAGAATCACTTAGTGGCTTTCTACAACGACACACTTCAAACCTCTTGGATAAAAACTGGGGACCTCCTGATTGGTAGTTCGGAGCGTTAACCACTACTCCACTAATTCACCCTATGAAATTTGAAGACTGTTGTTGATTTTGTTGTTGAGTGGTAATTATTTTCGAAGTTAGAGGCACTGTTACCTTGACCTTTGATCAAAAGACAACAAAACAACAAGGATTATCTACAGATGGCATGTAACCTTCTGGCCAAAGTTCAGTCAAATCATAATTGTGACCTGTGGAGTGTTATCAAGGAAAGAGCTAACGGAGTGATAAAGATTTTAAGATATTGAGCGGAAACGATTTTCAAAGTTCACTTTGATCTTGACCTTTAACCCACTGACCCCTAACAAATATGAATCATGATCAGGTTGCATGCAACTTTCTGTGCAAGTTTGATGGGCCCCCTTTATTAAATAATTTAATGCAATGAAGGCACCAAGGGATAGCTAGAAAGTCGATTATGTTCAAAACAGCGATTTCGTAATTGCACGTATTTTTGATACGCAATATATTTATTATTTATTTTATAAATATATATGATTATTTATTTTATGTAAATATATATGGAATCTACTTATACTTTTGAACTGAAAATTTATACCCTGGAATAAAATGAAAGTTAAACAATTCCATTTTTATTCTACAAATCACAAAAGAACTCACTCTGTGCTTTAAATACAGCGTAGGTAGTTGGCTACAAATGTAATTATAAAGAATTAATCTTTTTTGTCATAACGCTTATTATGGATTTTTGACTAACATATCCTTATCAACCAAAACAAGTTATCAGTCTTATTTTTCCTTTTTAAAACAACAGAGACACAATACCTAACAAAATACACAAGCTTCTGAAGAAACATTGCAGTTCTGACGTTGTCGTTGGTCGTAAGAGATGACAATAATCAATTTAGACTTATCGATGTTAGCAGATAAATACTCTTCTAACGCAGCTCTAAAACAGTCCGGCGGCTGATTTTGAAAGCGTTTTGTTTTGACTCGATCTTTAAAACAGAAAGAAACGCTTTTTAAGATGAAAAGTATTAATAAATTCTTAAATACCATCAAACACGGCACTCATTAACAGCAAGGATCCTCAAACTATGAAAAAGATCCACAGTACAGTTTACATATTAAGTGCATTGTATATAAAGGTAGCTCTTTTATCTAATGCAAAAGTAAAGGACAGCATATGTATGTATAATGTGGACACAAGAGAAAGTACAAAACAAGGACAGATACTATTATAAGTACGAAAAGGTTGAATCCGAATTAACCGCCTTGGCATGTTTATTTACCCGAAACATTAGCATTATATATTGACTTAAACTAGTGTGTAGGAAGCCAGCCTGACTCTATCTCGCACTCAACCTACGAGAAAATCGTGTAAATAAAGCATGTCCCCGCTGAACATGAGCAACGCAGTCCCTGAACATACACTTGAAATGAAAACTGACAACAACTGCTGACCAATGTACTATTTTGACTAAGCAAGCAAGTTATTGGATTGGCGCATTACATTTTCTGCAAGAACATTTTACCAATCTGGAGTGAAAACAAATGGTGATTTCTATTTGCAAGTGCAATTACGGACTCAACAGAGGTCAAACCTTATCCCTGAAGATGTTCTGAAAATTATTCGTCGTAGGTTTGCACCTTTAAAATACATAATGTCACACGTGATGTGCCTAACACATTTTCCGTTCAAAAACTTCCAATTCAACATTCTATTATTTCTGTCACATTGAAGGGATTGGTGATAGCTAATTAAGTATTCGATTTCAAATGTTTCATAATTGCCAGACATTTCTTTCAGATGAAATGGACACAAAACCGGCCATTACTTGTTAGTTTAATGGGTTATTTTGTAGTAACACCTGAATATATTTAGAACAATCTTCAATATATCTCTGAACTTAACTTTGGACAATAAAGATAAAACTTATTTTGATTCCTTATCCAAACCAAGAGACTAAGTTACCTGTTGACACCACATAAACCTTGGGAATGTCAATTGTGATAACCATATGTTTGTTGTCGTCCTAACGCAGCAAGCTATCACGGTATTAGAACATTTGCATGTATGAACTTGTAACAAGACGTTAGGCGAATTGACTATTGTTATGAGTTCATATATCTCTATACAGTTTTGAAATTTTTGAAACATTTTATTTGTTTCTTTCACCAGTTAAATTGACTTTGATCCCCGAATAAAGACAGTTACACTGTATATACCAATAAAAGGAATATTAGCTTCATTTTGCTCAACTGCGCAGAGCACACCACATTGTTTCCATACAAAACGTCGCTATTTATATAAAACAATGTCGGCTTTATTTTTATTTTGAAATAAATGAGTGAATGTATGAACGGTATATGCAGTAATTCTGACTTATTCGTTAACGGAAATGGGGTATTTCATTATCTCCTACCTCCAAAGCCGCAGAAGAGTGTCGTTGGAAACGATCGATACTCCCAGAAGCAACCCACCATAAAACAGAAGCAAATTATAACATTAATAATTATAGAAGAGACAATTTTATTAAGGGATTTTATTAACTACAAGGGAGGGAATAGGTAAAATTGTTCAATGTTTTCTTGTTGATTTAGCACGCATGTCGGCAGTACACTGTTAGCCGCTGTATCCATAGCAATATTGCATCAAGCAGCACTGCATGAAATGGATGTCAACCGCACTGAAAAACGGTATTCAGATATTTGAACTACCTAGCTGCCTAGGCAAGAAAACCTAAGTAAACATCTGCTGGATCATCACCCCTGAATGTCTGATTAACATCGATGTTTGATGTGTAGAATCGGAAATATTATGATTTTTCATGTGATATATATACTCAGAACAAAAGTGTCAAGTACTACGGTCGACTATGAGCCCACTTTGAACCGACTATGATGACGGCATTATATATAAACAGGTTGATGGAGAACCGGATATGACAGGATGAGACAGATTCATGAAAATCCTTTAAGCGGTTGGAAGATATAGTGGTAAGACCTTTGACCCAAAGAGTGACTTTGACCTTTGTCACTATGATGTGGTCATCATTTACCTTCAGGGTAGCTCCCTAGGTGTGGTGTATGTCACACAATTAGGGGTATTGGAAACAAACTGTGTGGATTATTTGGAATTCGGCCAATGGATATATGAGTTACAGCCCGGACACGAAGTGCGGACGGACGGACTTACGGACGGACGCGCGGACGGGGTTGAGCAAGCCTATACTCCCTAAAACTGTCTTTGGCTGGTTGAGGACTGATAAATGATTCCTTTATAAAGTTCAGAAGTTTGAACGAAAAAGTATGCTTATATTCTAGTATAAGTATTTATTATCAAATAAACAAAAGCACAAGCTTACAGAAATATGAATAAGAGTCTACATGAAAGTTTAGAGCAGTCTGGTATATGTTAGTAAAGGTAGTTGAACTTAAAAGTTTCTAACACTCAATAAAGAACACACTCATAAAACTCGTAAAATGTTGATACACGAAGGTAGGAACAGCTGAATGTAACCGTGTTAAACAACATGATACATCACATTCTTCGTACATCATCATCTATACATGTACAAATTCACGACTTAATTTATTTCCTTTTTTTTCTTCATTTACATTACTAATATGGCATATGTTGATTACAAGAATCTTGAAACCATGTGCACGATGATGCTTACACACATTAAGAGTAGTGGAACTGCTTGTGTATCAGCTCCCGTTGAACACAGTGCTGCTGATCCTCCGTACGAGGTGGCGATTGAAGACTCTTTCACCCAGAACGTCGACTTTACCTGAACAATGGTACACCTGAACAAAGAGAAACAAATTTAATAATGGGACACCTAAGCACAGGAAATCACAGTGAATTGTGATACAAAATGAAGAATGGTGCATTTGGGTACAGAAGGAGCAATGATAAACCAAGGCACAGGAATATGATAGACCTTAGCGTAGACATTCACAGTGAACAGTGATACATTTGAGTACAGAGGTACACAATGACCAATGACACACTTGAGTTCTAAGATACAGTCAAACCTGTGATCGAAGACCACTGACCGCAAGACGCTGTGGCTGTCTTGATTCACAGGTGGGTTTTATTAACAAGTGTTTACAAAACAGCCGAATATTGCTATGTTTTGTACATGTTGGTTTTCCATGTAGTCTTTATCCAGTGGAGGTCTTAAACACAGGTTTGAACTGTACATAGAAAGTGAACTGATACACGAAAACACAGAAAAACAAAGTGAACAATTGGTACACGTGGAAACAAAGAAAGAAAAGCAGCTATGCTAAGCCCTAAAAAAACAGAAACAAATTGAGCAACGGTACAGCAGAAATATAAAGTTGATTGATATTTAAAGTTATATTATCATTTGAAGGGTTGGAAAATAGAGCAATATAGCCCTGTTTTAATTTATGTATTCCATATAACCACTGTCAGCTATTTACATAAAGTTTTTTCTAATGGATAGGATCGGCACGACAAGCAAGCTTAACGGAGATTATTTAAAGACACCAACAGAAAAATGTCCGCTGTTTTTACTTTTTTTCGTTTCAATTTTAGGTTAATACTTTATTGTCTATACGATATCATAAATTTATCCCTTCAAAATATAGTCAAACACATTATATTTCAAATATATTCAATGAGAATGAAACTTTCATACATGATTAAAGCTGACTGGTGCGATTTAATAAAGGATATGTTCATATTTTCAGATGTCTGACATATTTTGATACACACCCAGCAGACACTGCACATGATGTCATGTAACTTTCGGTTTCACCGAATGTATTGTGAGCAGAGGATAAGCTTCAAAGTGAAAGCAGGATTTTCATTTTGGCCATCTCCAGGGGCCATGCCTGTCCGGATCTCTTAGTTGGCCAATGAAAATCCTATTTTCGCTTTGAAACCCAGCCTTTTTATTTCTGTTCACAATGTATCCGATGAAACCAAAAGCAGCGTGACATTTTGAAAAACACACACACATGTCTTATGAGTGAGTATAAAAATATGCCAGGTTTCCGAATGTTCAAGTTAAAAGAAAACAAAACTACATAACTGTACTGTTCCGATAGGTTTCACCGCTCTTGTTGATTCCCGTCAGAACAACACATCAGTGTAATATTCCATTAATGACCTCTGCGTAAATGAGAACTATATATTAAGGAGGTGCGCTACCTTCAAGGTCATCTATCTCTGTGTAAACGAGGATGATAGCTAAAAAGTGGTGCGATATCTGCAAGGCAATTTACCTCTATGCAAATGAGGACTAAAGTTAAGTTGTGCACTACCTACAAGACCATTTACTAGTACCTCTGTGCAAAATAGTTATGCAGTGCGCTTACCTTTCATGTCATTTTCTTCTGTGCAAATGACTATAGTAATGTGGTGGACAACTTGTAAAACCAGTTACTTTTGTGCAAATTAGGACTATAGTTAGGTCGTTTGCTATCTTTACGGCAATTGAGTGACATCACCTTTGATCCTAAGTGCGACACTGACCTTATTTATCACGATTATATAATCAGTGACATATTTGAGATAAATAGTCAGCAACCTTTACTATCCGACTACGATGACTGCCGTAAAGGAACATTACAAAAGTTTATCTACAAATGAGTGACGTACGTACCTGTATGTAAGACTCGGCAAAATAATAGAATTTTACATTACTATTTGATAACCAATTAAAAGGAATCTACATATACTTTCGGGCTTAAATTGGCACATATGTGTACTCTGCTTTCTTAACGTCACTTAAATTTCTGACTGTGCACGTCGTACAAAAAGAATCACGCAGTGCTTAAATGCATTGAGCATTATTTCCTACAATATTCGTATTACATTATTAAATATGGCATTTTATTTGACCCAAATCAGTAATGCAGTTGTAAAATCATAACGGTTCGTATTGAAAACTAAGAGATAAGCTTACGTACTGTCAACTCAAACATATCTAGGTCAATATTTTACTTAGAGCGAGCTGCTTTAAGAGGTAAAAAGTAGGAAAATAATTCCTTTTTCACTCACATTCGCTCACCACAACTAATTATTTCTACATGCGTTTCGTGATGGGTCCTCTACTTATTTATTCAATGCAGAACTGTTCTTTCTATAGCTGACTCAGGGAACCTTGATTATTTTTAAAAGCTGCAGAGACCAGAGCTATGACATGTTATGTGCATCAATTTTGCATAATAATTCAAAATTAATAAATTGCAGAATGGGAGTCGGTATGATCAAAAGAACAATGATATTATAAGCATTTTGTATGTCTGAATAAAAAACAATTTCATGCGGTTGTTTGGAGTAGAATATATCGAGTCACTATATAGGGTTAAGTATTTTGTTATTATTTGCGATTGTTTATAACGTTTAAATGGTCGCAAGTATCAAAAATTGATTCCGACTATTAAAACGCGTCTCGGTCGCAAATACCAACCTCTCGTAATAGTTAACTCTGTACTAACGCATATTTTAAATGCAAAATAGAAACTTTATGTGAGAAAATTGGCAGTTGTTTTATGGAGTTAGGGATTTTGTACTGGTTCTTACCAGGAACGATGGTAAGGTAAGCTGCTCGCCTGTAACGAAGGCCGAAATATGGTTTAAAGGGCGTTAATCGCATTGTATGTCAGAATTATTGGCTTCTGTTTAATTAATATATTTCGTCCGCTCCTTATATATCTCTTTCTCACAGGTAAAATCAGCTTTCCGTTTTCACCGTCATGGCACGAACTATTTAGTAAAGTCTCGTGTAATCTCCTGATTAGAAGTGATTCCACTGCGACGTGTGATTGTGTGATCAGAGTAAGTCCAAGAGTTACATCTTGTCCTTTTTGTATTTTAGAGAGAACTTTGTTGTGCAGATATACATGAAAAATATTTACCTTCTTCTAATGGTTTAAATAAGATATATTGAGATCTATGTCAACCTTATATGCATGGACTTAAGTCTCTTCGACTTGTCATCGTTAACATCGCACTTATCATCTTCATTAATGAAATGAAGTTTCATGCCATTTTTTATTGTGCAATGATAGGAGATGTCATGCAAAGATCAATGAAATAGAGCTTTATGTCCTACCAAAGTAGGACCATAGTATACATCACAGACAGTTCAATAAAAGAGTAAAAACTTATGACCGAATACGTCTGTATCTGGTTTATGGGATTCCAAATATTATTTTCAGTATTTCGAGCAATATATCAACCACAACACTGTAAATATGACAGCGAGTGTAAGAGCATGGCTCTTCACGTGTACGGTAAGTAGGCCTGTACTTGATGTTTTGGTCTTTGAAAACTTTCTTTGCATAATAATTACTGACTTTTTCACAGCTACACTAAATCTTATACCGAAGTTTTCTAATAAATATACTTTTTTCTCCGAATTTCTTATCTTAATCAAATTCTAATAAGCTCCGTCTTTTAATATACTCTGGAACTTTCCAGTAAGATATTTACGCTAAATGGTAGAGAATCTACCGAACAAAATATGAAGGTTTGCCAATAACGAAGGCTCGCCTTTCATTCAATAAGGAAATACCCCCCACATATTTTTATTTTCGCATTTACATGTATTACACTGCAGGATTATAGTGTTCTTCAGTCTCGTAGATCACCAGAAGTGTGCCCGAACAAACAAGTATGGCTGTTACCTTAGGTGATACTTGTTTAAACTAGATATGTTGCAAAACAAGTTATCTATCCTTATATCTATAGCTTTGGGGACAACTTTCGCTCATCAAAGACTGGTACCCGTTTACAATAGGGTGAAGTGAGGCACTTTTGGTACCGAATACCTTGTCCGATGACGCATCTCAAGCGACCTTTAAGCCCTATGTTACAATTACTCGTGGGATTTACAATGTATAATACCAAAAGAGGTGTCTCATAGACGAAAACTGACCGTTACTTGCACAAAATTAATTTTTTTATGTTGTTTTCTAAATAGAGTAGAAAACACCTCTATCATTATTCATCAGTTACCTTTTTATTCCCTCCGTTCGAATTGAAAGTTATCATGAGGTTTTGTATAATCATTAAAAAGAAAGCTTATGATACATCATATGATGATGAATCATCAATGTATCATTCTTTTTGCAGGCAACATTTATGTATATGATGAGACTACGAAAAAAAATCAAATACTAATTAAGTATACAACTTGTAGTTTATGCCAACTAATTGAAAAATTATCGCTTCCAATGCTGTGCCATACCATGTCAGTTTTCTAAGAGATGAATTACATTGTTTTCTTAAAATGTGTACACGATAGCAGTATATATATTTTGATTATGAATAGGAACAAATAAATTCCAAATTCATTATATTGATATTATTGCTTCAACACCGAATATAAATGCAGCAAAAGTCTTCAAAAAGTATTAAACTGATTATAGTTGCCATGTTTGATAACTGTTTATTGCGCAAAAACAAGCACTAAAGAGTTCTACAACAATGCACAAGTATGTTTATTTTTAGGTTATATGTTTGACTGCTTTTAGTGTGAGTCTAAGATATATTGTCTGTATACTACTGACTGAAATGCACTTTTCCACCATCCTTAGGACCAAAGATAGGTTAAAATGTCCTATCTACTTTCTAAAAATAATCTTTTCAAAGAATGTTACTGGTATAGTTTGCATATTATGAATGTATTTTCTTCCAAAGCTCAACATCAGACGGTATATCAGTGCATAAAAGCCACCTGGAGGACATTTCATTTATAAATTTGAAACAATGTTGAAACCATTGAAAAATACCTCTTCAATAATTGTGAGAGGAAATCTTTGATAGTTCTAAAACACCTAGGAAATATTACTCACATCATTACAGTAGAGGATGAAAATCTCAACATAATAGTTAGTACCCATTAAACAATTGGTGTCAAGAGATTTTACCCCTAGTCATAGTCCTATATATATCAGACCTAAATAACTTAGCCTGCTTATTTTACATATGAAAGTTTTCCTGTATATAACATTCAAATGTGAAATAGATTTTGTTGGGTCTAGGGTTGTAACATTTAGATGTGCAAATGGAGCAGTTTTGATTACTACAGGTCTAAATACGTGTAAACAATTGAGACATTTACAGAAAGTGAATGGATTATTTTACTTCATTTGGGGTTTCTGATTCCATATGTTTAATATTGATATGTAATAAAGTGAATGTGGGGACAAAAACATCTACCCAGTGTATGATTCAAACCCATGGCCATCTGCTTGCAAGACAGTTACTCTAATAATCTGAGCTAACCGGCTTCTGGTTACTGCGAAAATTTTCGAAGCGTGTTAAAGTATCTGTTTCGTTACTACAGTCTTTTAGTGTAAACGATTACATGGCTTCCCTACTATACTGGGTCATTCCTTGTTATAGACTTTCATTTAATCACAGGAAGTTGATATACATATTCAGTAAAAGAAATACCATAAATGAACAATGTATCTTGCGGGAAAAAAACCTCTACTTGGGAAGGGTTTCTTCACGCAAGATAAATTGTTCATTTTTGGTATTTTTTGACTGATACTTTCGTAACTTATATTAACTGGGGCACGCTCCCAGCCTAGCCTAATTCATTTGACTAATCAGTTTGACACGCTTGGGTCCAGCTACTAAATCCCTGTGACTTAATCCATCTTACTTTGAAAATTTTCTTATTTTTATTTCATTTAAGGTTTGATGTAAATTTATTTCTATAATATCTTCCTTACTTGTAAATGCGAAAAACTTTATCGAAATTACCATTTTAAAAGTTCCGAAAATAAAACTACCGTGACAGTGATATTCGGTGTCCAACAATGCTCAGTTGTGTGACCTTTCTTTTTCGCGACTTCTGATCCTATTTATATTATCTTAGTATTTTCGTGTTTTTTTATTCGGAAGTGTAAAAACAATAATCTACTAATAGAGTTATTTTGCGCTAACGGGTTGTTTATTTCAATCCGACAGTTTGCTTAGTTGTTGATAATCGTAATTAAACGCCTTTGACGTCGGCGAGTTTCGAAAAACATTAAAAAAATATTATATAAAAGAAATATACTAGTTATCTCGTCGCCAATGAAGTAAATCCAGAGGAGAAAATCTCCACCATCACACTGTATCGGCAAAACGCACTGGCTCCAATTTAACGATACTGCTTTGTAATTGTTCAAAATCGTCTGTGAAAATGATCCGTGAAACACGAATTGGAACAGTTTCGTTGTATCGTCAATTGGAGCCTGAATCCTTGTATTTTTAAATGGGCAAGTTTTGCCTATAAAAATAGCAGATCGGTAAATTGTTGGTATATGCTTACGATATTTGACTCAAAGTTACATGCCAATGCATATATTTTATGCTAAACACCTTAACTTCGATAATGTTTAGCAAATTCCATGCATTTAAGGTTTGTTTTGCACTTTTTACCGTTGAACTCTCTGCATTCAACTTGCATTACTTTCACACGCATCGATGTCTGAAACAGCAGGCTAGCTACGGTCATGCAGGACAGAAGTGAGCATTCCGTAAGAGTATTCGTTTCTTCAGAAGTTCCGATTTACCATGTAAAGTACACGAACCTGTTATACTGACTGGGGTTTTGTTTACTAAATCAGTCATTTTTTGTTGGAGCCTTGTCGTTACGTTAGTAGGAGCAGTATCGTTAAATTGGAGCCAGTGCGTTTTGCCGATACAGTGTGACCATGGGAAGGGGATATCACAACCATGTCGCTCAAGGGTTAACCAAACAGCAAGGCTGTTGGAAGTGACCAATAACCACTACAGTTATGTCTGATGTGTAAAAGTAATCCAAAAATATCAAAGGCCGAATATTACCGTAATATTTTTAGTTTAGTTTAATACTATTTTAGTGTTCTATGCACAAATACACTTATAACATTTGGACATAAATATATTAAATACATTTAACAAATGGATTGGGTCATGAGTTATAGCAATTCAGTAAACGGCCCTCTCCCAATACCGTAATATACGGACGCCAATGATAAAAAACGGTATTCAAATAATTTTTAACATGTATACAGAATCTCACATGTATACACATTTCTATCGATTGTTAAGAATTTGAATCAAATGTCCCTTTAAAATGTTCATTTATCGGTAAGCCCGCGATTTTGATTTGTTTGTAAACAAAGAACGGATTAGGTTAAGATTTGGTCAGAACAGGGTGTCGTATATATGCACACACGAACCTACCTATACATAGGTCCGTTGCGCACACAAATTACAATAATGCGACAATTTTCAATTCTGTGAGAATATGACGCAGACTTCCCCGATCTCTGCAAATTAATAAAATATTTGCAGAAAGTAAACGAGTTACGCAGTACATCATTCAAGCTGGTGAGTTTTAAACATAACATTTTAGCGGTCGTTGACATGTGAAGAGTCTATATGCCTTCATTTTCAACCAGGTTCAATGTTATTATACGTGATAGCAAGCGATTCACATAACTCATATTCATACTTTAGACGTTTCTTACTTCTTCTCTCTTTCCTGTCTCTTCTTCTAAATTTTTTAGCGATTTTTGAATTTCATCATATTATGGTGACAAAGATAAATGTCCTTCGATACTGTATATTCAAACAAAAAAACAAAAATAATATCAAACAGGGAATGCCACGTACCAAAAACGCAGCCTCCCCAAAACGAGCCC
>JAUMHA010156384.1:0-15100 GCA_032359765.1 Saxidomus gigantea
TTTATGGCACAAGTAGTCAATTTTGTAGTCTCTGACAATGGCAAATTTAGAAACTGGATTTTTATAAAAATTAAATCATTAAGGGAGTGCTGCGAAGTGAGTGCTTTTCTGACATATTTTATATAGAATCTTCAGAAATAATGTTGTCTGAAATTTGTAGTACTGATTTAACTTAAGTTGCAACAATTAATTTCTTTATCACAGAAACTTGCAGAAAAAATAACACCGTTGGAGATGAGGCCTTAGTGGTGTTTTTTAAATTATTTTAGATATGCTTCTTTTCTCTGAAATAGTAAAACCAATACACTTTCCGGTTGTTCTCTTTCAGTGATTTGCTTCATTCAGTGGCAGATATAAATTTACTGAATTTGCTGGCTTAATTGTTAAATACAAAAATGGTTAATACGCATTTAAACAAGTTGGTAGGATGGAGTACTAGTATATGCATTTAGGTTATACAATACACGTTTATACTAAACACATTTTATAAAAAAAATAACACTCCCGTTTATTGGACCAGGAAAGCATGGAGTTCGTTTCTACGAGCAACAATCAGCTTGGAATTCTTCCTGTCAAAGCAAACGGCTTTCGGATTCTTCATGCCGTAGGAAGCAGGGATAACTTCTCCAATGTACTGTCCGTCTGACCCTATTTGGATAACATTGTATGAATTGTGCCCACTCACAAACACATTACCACCTCCATCTGTACAAACTCCCCATACACTTTTCAGTTCAGAACCAGAATATCTCCAGATCACATTCCCGTCTTTGTCTATTGTTATCAGTCCTTTGTTACTATCAGCTACGTGTATCATCTTACCGTTGTCACTCACAAAAATTTCACGAATACTGCCAAATATATCATGTCCGGATTTGTTTTTCTCGATCGTTTTCAGGCGATCTCCATTCATTGTATAGATGTAAGCCTTACTACCATAACACACAACCAGTTGACCATTCATTACAGCAATACCTCTACAGTCATGATCAAACTTCAGTGAGCGCGTAGACACAAGCTGATCTTTCGTTGAAACAAACTGCACTGTATTATTATACGAGGTAACAGCAGCTTCCGTAGCACTGACCCTGCATACAGACCGGGGATTGCTGAACATTTTCATTGAGTGTATCACTGTGTATGTTTTACATTCAACCAGCTTAATCTTTTTGTTGTTATACTCTGCCAGCAATATATCTCCTGTGTCAAGTATACATGATGACCAGATATCGCAATTGTCGATGTCGTCCTCCAGTTTCATACCGTATGTTTCCTTGCCTTTGACTAAATAAAGACTACGCTTCTGCTGCCCTTGAAGTTGTCCGAGTGAATCAAGATTCTGGAAGGCAGCAAGTAAATCCGGATTTCTTGCAAATGTTAGACCTCCCTGCATATCAGCCGAGTCAGTCCTATACTTTTCTGTGTCTGAAATAATTTGCTTGCATATCTTTCTGCTTACAAATTGTTGTGATACGTTTTTCTTTGAAGATTCCATCTCGGTTTTAGATTTCGTCAGTCTGTCAAACGTTTCCTGGATGTCCTTCAGTTCTTCTTTAAAGCCGTTATCAAGTTTATCGTAATTCTCATCAGCTTGAGCGATTGAAGCTTTTTCCAACCTGTCCAAGGCTTGGTTTATTTCAGCTTTAAATGCTCTGATTGCCTTGAGGCACGTTTCTTTACTTCTGATATTGTCATATTTTGCCTTTTGTTTCTCTTTCATCAAACTTTCAAGTCTAGATATCGTGCTTTTTATTTCGTCACTTATCCGCTTGACATGATCAGCTTGTGGTATTGTTTGAATGTACTCAGGAATGTAGTGGATATCTTGACATTGTCTAGAAATAAAGGAGAAATACAATATTGTAAAACGGATAAAATGATATTTAGAACCTTACGGAGATTTAAAGCTTCTTTATGATTTTAGGTAAAGGTATCAGCAGTTACAACTACAGATTGCCAGTTCAAACAAGGGCCTCAGGTGGCCGATTCTCTTTTCAGGAAATGTCATAAAGAATAGTACTTAATACGGTTTATATATAAACAAAGATGTAAACAAATTTGACATACAGTACTAGGATAAATTATTTTTGTAAATAATAAGATATTAACGAAGGCGTCAAATATGTGAATTGAATAATTGTCATTTCCTTTACTGCAATATAACTGGTATCTGCAAGTGCATATCTGTATATAAACACATACCACATAATAGTTTGTTTTCTGATTGAACTATTCTTACCATTCGAGAAGCCAGTTGCCCAGTAGTGTTTAGCAGGCTGACTCGAGATATCACCCACTCATAAAAATGTTAATCTACAAAAGTTTCAATCGGTTTATGTCTTTTAAAAAACCCATAACCCTACAATTCAATATTGGCCACAAACCTGTGAGTTATTGTAAAACAAACGTGACATCCAACCGAGTCATGATCTACACAGTACATATCCATAATTTTCATGGTATGAACTTTACATCTTTCTGTCGGCACCGACGGTAGATTCCCGGCATCCGTATCTCTAGAAGTCCCAAACTGAGATCTTCCCAGTAAGGTATGTCCAACTAAAGCAGAGAAACGGTTGTGACTTTCCACGCAAGATACACAGAGATACTCCTGACAATCCACACAGTACTTTACTGCTTCATTGTTTCTTGAGTCTTTACTGCAGGGTGAACAGGAAATATCAAATAATTCATCCGACGTGTTTAGTGTACTCCGACCTGTCGCCATTTTTGTTGCAATGTTAAATCTTCCTTATCAACGTCCTACATTATGACATATCGATACACATACATATCTGTGTTATATAAATAATTAGATTCGCAATTGTTGACCTTGACGTGACGACATTATTGAATTTGAGGGAATCATTATCAAACCATGAACCTTGACAATAATAACTTTCGGTATGTGGATGTAATCCATAGTACAGTGATCTTTAAAATTAAAGTTTTAACAGTGCAACCTGCAGAAATGATTACTTGCCTAGTGGTATGAAGCGGTTGTTTCAAAGATCGAATTTCAGTCGATATTTCTTTTATTAGATTTATTTATGAAAAAATCGCTTATATCTTGCACAATTTTCATGTGAGTTTAGGTGAGTGGAATCGTTTACACGTTGTCTTCGGTCATGAACATGAGCAACACGCATATTCAAGTAAATTAGAATGACAGAACAGCTTACCCACCGCTTAATAAAAAATTAATACAATGGCAAAAACAGCTCATAAACTACTATGGCGTAAATATAATAAAAATATCTTTAGATCTACTTAGTTTAAAAAGCAAAACATTCAAGGTTCTAGGAAGACTCGAACTGATGCCCCTTCGGTGACCATAAAATGCTTGTAAGACCAAGACAGTAGTAAAAGAGATGGTGTAATCATTGAAGTCAGTGGTCAGCCCCTGGTTATTAGACCCCTACTTGTCATGTGACCTGTTTAGGGATTAGATGTTTGCGCTGTTCCGACTGTGGGCAATGTCACTTCCACATGAATGAACTGATTTTGATACAACTTCTCACAAAGATTACCCATACGACAAGGGTGTGTCAGGTCCAACAACAAGGTCAGGGTCACACTACGAGATTAAAGGTAAACATGCACATCAATCAGCCACCTACTCCCAAGCTAGAGGTCACACTTAGGAGGTCACACTTAGGTCACACTTAGGAGGTCACACTTAGGGCATTTTAGAATCTAGCCTGTATCTCTCGCATGGATTGACCGATTTTGATAGAACTTCACACAGTTGTTATCCATTTGATGAGGTTGTATTGTGCACAAAACATGGTCTGTGTGTTAGAGTTACATGTACATTGTAATATTTCTTGTTCGCTTTGTATCTTTTTATAAAGGTGCATGGACCAATTTCACTATATCTTCACAGGATTGAAAGCCATTCCAGCCACCTACTCCCAAAGTCATGTTCACTCTTAGAACTTAAACCCTTTCATATGGTGTTATATAGCAATGTTACCTGTCTTCTCTAGCTTGTACATGCAGTGAATGTAATATCAATTATTACCTGTACCATATAAATGTGTCGTAGCCCAGCCATTTACTCCCAAGGTCACACTTGCGTTTATACCTTGGTTTTATATATGTACCTAAAATGTGTACACCCTTCTTCATAGATTGCTCCAAACCAGGAGGTATGACAATACCTCTGTTGTTTCACACCAGCCTTTATTCTAGCTGTAGCTAAGAATATTTTCGAACGGTTACAAGAAATTTTCACCAGCACACGAATGCCTCAACTGACATACAGTCAAACCTTTGAACAAAAACAACTTTCGGGAAAAAGCAGTTTTTGTTGACAGGTGGTCTTTATACACAAGTGTCAACACAATATTTGAATAAAACATGGTTTCTCCCTGGTGGTCTTTATTTACAGAGTTGACTTTATTCGGAGATGCCCTTTAACACAGGTTTATTGTAAGTAGCTGTCGTCCTATTCCGTTAAAATATTGCAAGTTCAATAGTGCTTAAAGAGTTTTATTCTATTTGATATAATATGAAATATAACAAAAATAAAAAAAGCAATGGGATATATTGTATACGGCAGAATTTTCAATTGACTGTCTTCTTTGTTGCTGACAAATGGATTAAGTCATGAAAGTAATAGAAATATTCAAGGCCTTGCCCAGTGGTTTGCAACTTATTGATGAAAAGTAACCAATCCGCTTTTGGCATACGCCATATACCTGTATGCATTGGAATGTTTAGCAGCCGCTGTTTGACACAGACATGCTATCACATATTTCCAGGAGACTTGACTTAAAAAAATCAGGAGCTGGCATATAAAAAACCAACCGAAGATTAGTTAAACAAAGAACTAAATTTTTAAGATATCCACCCCCTCCAAAATAGCCAACATCATAAAGAAAACTAATTTTGACTGATTTCGCCAAAACTGTCTTAAAATCACGAGTTTCTTTAAAAAGGCTGAAGACTTGGCAAGTACGATGCACACTGAGCTTTTATAGGCTAATCAGAAAGGTCGGCCACCTTGTATTGTTCGTAATCATTTTCTGCAGCACAGAAACGTGCTAGAAGATCTGTGTGTACATGTACAATGTGACTAGATATTACAAATGTGTTTGCCCACTGAATATCTCGGATGGCAATCTAAATTGTATAGCAATAACTATACTTTACTTTTATTTTAAGTCAACAATATTTTGATAGAAGAAACCGATGAACATCCTGGTAGTTAAAACTACATAGAATAATGACTTATCTGCTGTCAAGGTATTTATATAAACTGTTGGACAGTTTGATGAATACATTTGTATATGTACATTTTGTACTGCCATAAATCTTTATATTTTTCGTATGCTTGATAACACAGATGATCAGATAGAGTTTCAACAGAAACTAAAAAGACAGAATAGATACTGCTATCGTCAACAATATACTTCTGTTGTATGGTTTTATTGGCGCAATTCACTTCATATCAAATTACATTGATTTTAAAATTTCTTTTAAGTACATAACATTTGTCAAATACAAAAATGAATAATTTGCATTTAAACAGGTAGGTATTCTGCGAGTAGATACTCCACTTAATAGACCTCAACAAAAATGAAGTACTAGTATAAGCATTTTGGCTATACAACAACCGTTTATACTAACACATTTTAACAGCAAAAACACTCCTGCCTACTGAACACGAAAAATATGTAGTTCTTTTGCAGTAGCAGCACTCAGCTTGGAATTATTCCTGTCAAAGCAAACTGCTTGGAGATTCTTTATGCCACTGGAAGCAGGGATCACTTCTCCCATGTACTGTCCGTCTGACCCTATTTGGACAACATTATGTGAGTCATACCCACTCACAAACACATTGTCACTTCCATCTGTACAAACTCCCCATGCACTTTTCAGTTCAGGGCCAGAATATCTCCAGATCACATTACCATATGTGTCTATTGTTACCAGACCTTTGTCACTATCAACAATATGTATCATCTTACCGTTGTCACTCACAGTAATCTCACGAATGTGTCTAAATATATCATTACCGGATTTGTCCTCCTCGATGGTCTTCAGGGTATCTCCATTCATTGTATAAATGTAAGCCTTACTACCGTTTTCACACACTACCAGCTGACCATCTATTACAACAATACCTCTACATCTATGATTAAAATTCAGTGAGCGTGTGGGTACAAGCTGATCCTTTGTTGAAACAAACTGCACTGTATTATAACCATAAACAGTAACAGCAGCTTCCGTAGCACTGACTCTGCATACAGCCCAGGGACAATTGGACATTGCCATTGAGTGTCTCACAGTGTATGTGTTACATTCAACCAGCTTAATCTTTTTGTTGTCATAGTATGCCAGCAGTATATCTCCTGTGTCAAGTATACATGATGACCAGATATTGCAATCCTTGCTGTCGTCCTTCAGCTTCACACTATATGTGTCCTTGCCTTTAACTGTATACAGGCTAAGCTTCCGCTGTCCTTGAAGTTGTCCGAGTGAATCAAGATTCTGAAAGGCAGTAAGTATCTCCTGATTTCTTGCAAAGGTTAGACCTCCCTGCATATCAGCCGAGTCAGTCCTATACTTCTCTGTGTCTGAAATTATTTTCTCGCATATCTTTGTGCTTACAAATTGTTGTGATACGTTTTTCTTTGGAGTTTCCATCTCAATTTTAGATTTCGTCAGTCTGTCAAGCGTTTCCTGGATGTCCTTCAGTCCTTCTGTAAAGGCATTGTCAAGTTTGTTGTATATCTTATTTACTTCAGTAAGTGAGGCTTTCTCCAGCCGATCCAAGTTTTGGTTTATTTCAGCTCTGTATGCTTTAATTTTCTCCAGACATGCATCTTTATTTCGGTTATTATTTTCTTTAGCTTTTTGTTTCTCTTTCATCAGATTTTGCAGTCTAGAAACTGCGACTTTCAATTCGTCATTTACCCCCCGGACATGCTCAGCTTGTGGTGTTGCTTGAATGTACTCGGGAATGTAGTGGATATCCTGACAAAATCTGAAATGTGAAAATAAGATTATTTGAAAATTGTTAAGCCTACGATCACTTTGATTTTTGTTTTAAGGGTTTGACCGTTGATGCAACCATATCTAAGCCATGTTTTCTAGCGGGCAGTTTACCTAACCATCGTTCCTGGGAAGGACCAGTCCTAGAACGCTATCCTCTCGGTACAATTAAATAAAAGACCTCTCTAAATCAATTTTTGATATCATTAATTCATTTCTTGCGTGCTGTAAAACAATTATAGAGGTCTCTAATTCAATTGAAGACCTCTTCAATTGAATTACAGATGTGTCCAATTCATTGGATTTAAACCGCGCTCAAACCGAATTTTTGATATCTTTAATTGGTTTGTAAACCTCTCTAAATATTTACAAAGCTAGATTTTGCGAATTCAAGATATCTAAAATTGTATTTCACCGCGCTCAAATTGATAAGGCAGGTCTATATTTGAATCAAAGACCTCTTGATACCTTCAATTGAATTTCAGAGGTCTACAATTAGTTAATTGCACGCTTTGAATCAATTTTTAAAATATAAAATTGAATTAGAGGACTCTCAAAATATTTAAAGACCTCTATATTAGAATTATTGCGCACTATAATTATTTGAAGATATCTCCAATTGAAATTGAGACCTCTATAATTATTTGAAAGGCCTCCAAATATTTATTTGAGTATATGCAGATTGGCGTTCCGTAGATATTCGAGCTACAAAGTTAATATAATTTCGGGGTTTTCAACAGATTAAATAATATAACAAAGTTCAACAGAAACCTTTCAAATCGGTTTTGCATCATTCGTGGTTAATGAAAAGGCTCAACACCAAATACTACAGACCTGTGAGTTATGGTGAAACAAATGTGACATCCAACCGAGTCATGAACTGCACAGTACATATCCACAAGCTTCATTTTGTGGACTTTACATCTTTCTGTTGGCACCGACGGCAGGTCTCCGGCGTCCGCCCCACCTCTTTTTCCAAACTGTGACCTTCCGAGTAAAGTGTGCTGAGCTAAGGCAGCAAATTTGTTATGATCCGCCACACAAGTTGTGCATAAATACTCCTGGCAGTCAGCACAGAATTTAACTGCCTCGGTGTTCTTGCTGCTTTTGTTGCATGGAGAACAAAAATTATTAACATATTCATCCGACACGTTAATTGAACTCCCCTCAGCCGCCATTTTGATAAAACTTTAAACTTCCTTATTGATAACCGATATATGCCATTTACAGATAAATATAGAGTATTTCGTATATAAGTCTGCATGTTTTAGTCTCCCCTCTCTGACAAAATAAATGGTTCATTTTTATTACTTGTGTAAAACTAAAAATAGATTTGAATAAAATCTGAATTGTATACTAGAGACAACAATTTATTAAGATTTTGACGTTGGTTAATTAACTATTTTAAGTTTTGTAACTTACCCGTCGTAAAAATTAAATTCCGTGATATGGGTAAGTAATAGGTATATAGAGTTTGCGGTATTCAGAATTTATCGTTGCAAATTTACAAGATCTCCTCTATCGTTTTATTCTTAAAATAAAATCGCCATTCTTGTAAATGAAATTGCTGAAAAAAGACATGCGTTTTGTATTTTGGTATTTCTCTCTATTGTCGCAAACGCATACATGTTTGCGATAATGTCATTCAAAATAAATTGACAAGATGGAATCCAAAAAAGACACCAAAACGAAGAAAAAACAGACAGATAGTCTAAGTAATGACAGAAAGAGATATTGAACAGGAACGTGTACAGGCGGGTTCATGAAATTCTGTTTAGAACTATATTGCCAACACAATACTCTTTGGTCGATTCGACATTTTGTCGTCTGCAACAAATTGTCTTAAAATTGTCACAATCAAGCAGCTATTTAATTCATATCAATTAATTAATTATTAAATGATTTATTTTTATTGTACAGCTCACAGAACAAAATCACTAGTTGAGAAATACTGCCGTTACAATCAGTATATTATATACCTATAACTTACACCCTTCGAGGTCATTTACTCGATAGTCGACAAATTGTCACATTCGAATGGACAGTGCATTTTCATTACTTTCAATATTCAAAGACCTGATACAAAATCTTTAAAATAATACATTTTCTGTATAGCTGTTATTTGTTTCTTTTGAACTGGCACAAAACATTTTTTTATTATGTTGAATTAACATAATACGATGGCTGTAGGCCCTATTTAAGTTTAAAAGTACTTGATGTAGATTTTGCGGCACATAAACCTTGTGAACAATCTACTCATATTGTATGCCAAATTATGTTGAAAATTAGTCAGAATGTATGTTTTGATAAACTCTTGGACAGACTCGAAACTTGGCCACGTGAGGTATAAACTTAGGTCACCTGCCAAATAATAGAAACACACTGTGAACGTCCAAGAATCCAATTTGTGCATCAAATCACACTGAAGGTTGATCAGAATGTTTGGTTTGGTGAATTTGAGGCCAAGTACGTAACTGGTGCACTTCGAGTCAAAGACTTAGTTTCTGAAGCTTCAGTAATGAAATTTGGACTATGTGTACAGTTTAGCAAAATTGTCATCGACTGACCTTAATCATGACATTTTGATCTACTATATTTTTCTTTTGGATTAATGGTACACAGATGAGCGACATAGGGCCATCATGACCTTCTTGTTTACAAATTCTCGCCAGTTCTATGGCAGTTACGCTCAAAGTTAATAAACAATTCTTCACTTTCGAAATTTTCCAAACTACAAATGTACTTGGGTAACCTTTGAACAGTTTTGAAATATTCTTGCTTGACCTTACATTTACATTTACATGATAAAACAACTTCAACTTTTATTTCAACATACTTCCTTTGTACCTCATATCAACTTCCATACAAAATATACCGAGATGAAATGATAATTTTTCTTAGGATTAGGAATTTACAGGTTTTTTTAAAACATACATTGTAAATGTGTAAAATGCCATATATTATATTAACATTGAATCTTTTTAACATATTTTGGTATGTTGAATGTTGTATGTGTATTATTTTATTTGCAGTATAAATACCGGTATCATATAACTGCCTGTCAGATATTCAGTTCAAATTGAAATCCTTTCTTATAGGAAACGTTTTATTATAAGTACCGAATAACCTTAACATTTTAACTTATTTCAACAGTAATGTCCCTACGCATCTTCTTCAAGTTCCTATTCAAATGCCTATTTCATTATTAAATTATTACAGAACAGGTCTTGACTTTATCCAGGTCTCATAGGAGCTTCAGTTTAAACGTGTAGATTGTATATATCTAATGATTTCAGTCGTACTAACGCAAGACATCTACTTTCTAGGGATCAGACCAACATCTACACCATAAGTAAGAGCGCATGTTGCGGTCAATATCGACGGACAGGATTCAGACAGCAAAAAGTCATTGTTTAGTTGTAATAGGAAAATTCCTGACAATATTATAAAAAAAAAAATATTTTGAAGAATAGCATTAAGAGCTGCACAAAAGGGACACAATAACTATGCAATTAATGTTAATGGAACCAATAAACATCTAATTTTGTGAGTAATTGTTCCGGTTCAAAATTTATGACTATAATTCTTTGGACAAGAGGTATTTTTGCAAAAGAAAAATGATAAAAGCAAAAATGTATATGATCAAATTACACAAGCAGCAATAAAGTAAAAGTGTTAATATACTCTTCATTTGCACGAACATTATTTCTCTCGCGAGCGAGCGTAATGACATCTGGAATGAGAATACAAGACAAATTAAATAAGCCACGGAAGCTTTTTCTAATCGAACTAAAATAAATTCGTATAAACTAAATTCATTTGCGGATTTAATAAAATGAAATTCCGTAGGTACTTAAATGTATGTAAATCTTATTAGTTTCTTACATGAGCATGCGGTTCAGATGGAAATATCCGTCACTGAGGGTAGCTGTTTTGGCGGGAACGAGGCTTTGCCGAGTTTCCGCGAAACAGTTACCCGAAGTGACAGATATTTCCATCTGAACCAAGTATCTCATGGTAGAAACTTTTTCGTGCATACCGTCTTGCACTTTAAAATAGATATTTAAATATAAACTTATCGAAATGATGCATTTTAATATAAAAACAAACGTTTTCAGATGCTGTGTTTGGGAAATTGACGTCACAATGTTTATAACGTTACGTCACAAGTAAGGCACGCAAGTCGTCTTACATAGGGGGGGGGGGGTGTAACGTGAGATTCCCCAGCACTGGTAAAAACTGCAGATATCCCCATCTGGTATGCAAGGGATATAGTTGTATTGTTGCTATAGTTCAACAACGGTACAAGAAGCGTGATCTACACGATCTCCTTGGCTTTTGTCGTTGTACTCCAATAATAACTCCAATAACTTATGAGTAGCCTAATGGTCTGGTTCTTTGTAGTAGTGCAATACCAATAGTCTAGTAGTTAGTTAGTGTTGTCAAATACCATAGTCAGTGTATCTAGACTAGATCCGTAATCTCATTTTGTTCGATTATCACTTTAAAATAGTCTGTTTTGCACTGATCAATAATAAATCACACCTTCTCCGCTTTCTCATCCATATTACAAAATATAAACAATAGCCATTTTGTGCTGAGAAGTTATATGTCTATCTGCTGTCCTTATATATTTATATAACTACAAGTAAACATGTGTATTTTGTTTCTTATGATGTTTTCTAATGAACTGTATTGGTAGATTGATGCATTTTCTTGTATTTATTCGATAATTGGTTATATATGTAATTGAGTAAGAGAGTACATTTTTATATAATTACAGGACCGTATCAGTCTGTCTGGTCAGTCATCATTAACCGCAGAGTCCCGATATACGATAACGCTTTACCGAATTGGGCTGACCTTCGACAGTGGTGCCCTACATTAAAGAGGTCCATGGATGGTATTACGAGTACGAACAGATGCTGGTACAATGGAATCATCCTAAAGCATCGTTGGCAACATGACACTATTCAAATATATAATGAAGAAGTATGTACCGATACAGTGAGTTATATTATTTTAATTAGAGGCATTATGTATACGTGTACAGAATTACATACATTAGACGATGATAAAAGATGACATGGCTTTTCATTAATTCATGCAAATTGTTGTATTTTTAATTGTATCTTTGTGAAATTTGCCGTGTTGATTATGCATTGTATGTTGAAAAAATCTATCTATCTGTAACCAATTGTATTGAAGAAGCTAAAGTGGCCTACAAGTATTTGGTAGGTGGTTTTTGATCCCATGTGATTCTACTCTGACATACATATAACTGCATTCAATATTTTCAGAGTAGTATTATTTGAATGTGGTCATTAAATATGGTTTGACTGTATCGTTAGATAATCTTTTTTCGAATAACATAAAATTGTGTGAGTGTCAGTCTATATCCCAAATGTCATTTAGACAGTATTTCGGGTGAGTAATGACAATTATACACTAGATGAAATAACACAAACGTTAAATGATTGATTTAATACATTGGACACTCACATGATTGGCATTTATAAGAGTTTATGATTCGTGAATTAAACGATCAGTCTGCTCGAAAATGAAGTAAAACATAATTAGAATTTTGCCTTGCAGAGTTAGGCCTTAATGTAGCACATGCATTCTTTCGAGGTAAATCCACAAAAGAGATGGAGTATGTGTTAATAATCCTGTTTCAAACATTCACGGACAACAATATGCACGTTTCTACACGACACGGAAAACACACAGATCGTTGTCCGATGCAACTAACAGCTTGGAATTCTTCCTGTCAAAGCAAACTGCTTGCGGATAATATATGCCACAGGAAGCAGGGATCACTTCTCCCACGAACTGTCCGTCTGTCCCTATTTGGACAGCATTGTGTGATGCTTGACAACTCACAAACACATCGCCGCTTTCATCTGTACAAACTCCCCATGCATTTTGCAGTTCAGAACCAGAATATCTCCAGATCACATTTCCGTCTTTGTCTATTGTTACAAGTCCTGCCTCCCTATCAGCTACGTGTATCATCTTACCGTTGTCACTCACAGAAATCTCACCAATACGACCAAATATATCATTTCCAGATTTATCTTTCTCGATCGTTTTCAGGCGCTCTCCATTCATTAAATAGATATAAGCCTTACTACCATTTTCACACACTACCAGCTGACCATCTATTACAGCAATACCTCTACAGTCATGATCGAACTTCAGTGAGCGTGTGGACACCAGCTGATCCTTTGTTGAAACAAACTGCACTGTATTATAACGATAAAAGGCAACAGCAGCTTCAGTACCACTAACTCTGCATACAGACCAGGGGTTGTGGGACATTGCCATTGAGTGTCTCACTGTGTATGTGTTATATTCAACCAGCTTAATGTTTAAGTTGTCATAGTCTGCCAGCAATATATCTCCAGTGTCAAGTATGCATGCTGACCAGATATCGCAATCCTTCAAGTCATCCTTCAGTTTCAAACTGTATGTGTTTTTGTCTTTGATTTTGTAAAGGCTATGAAAGTTTCCGAGTGAAACCAAATTCTGAAGGGCAGCAAGTATCTCCGGATTTCTTGCAAAGGTAAGACCTCCCGGCATATCAACCAAGTCAGTCCTATACTTCTCTGTGTCTGAAATATTTTTCTCGCATATCTTTGTGCTTACAAATTGTTGCGATACATTTTTCTTTGAAGATTCCATCTCACTTTTAGATTTTGTCAGTCTGGCAAGCGTTTCCTGGATGTCCTTCAGTTCTCCTTTAAAGACATTGTCAATATTATTGTATTTCTTATCTACTTCAGCAATTGAGGCTTTCACCAACTGGTCCAAGGTTTGGTTTATTTCAGCTCTGTATAATTCAATTTCCTTCAGAGTTGCGTCTTTGTTTCGGTTATTTTCTGCTTTAGCTTTTTGTTTCTCTTTTCTTAAATTTTGCAGCCTAGAAATTGCGATCTTTAATTCGGTATTTATCCGATGAATATCGTCAGCTTGTGGCGTTTTATGAATGTACTCGGGAATGTAGTGGATGTCTTGACAAAACCTGAATGTTGAAAAAACTATAATATCATTTGAAAACTGAAGAGCCCTGCTGTTTGAAATGCAGCATTCATATGTTTCTTATCAGTGTTAAAGCGCGTGACCACTTATAATTTTCTCGGATAGAATCATGTTTTACTGATACAGAATAATAATAGAACGATGTGCTTTTTATTCAAAACTACGTTGTTTTAGAAGGACCATCATGTTCTCTGTAATAATTCATTGGGCGTAAACGCGAAGTAACATTGAATATGTACTAAGTTATTATGGCGATATCGTGACTTCGCGTATCGCACATCGTCATCGTGATACCGCTATCACCATCGGGACTTCGCGTATCACCATCGTGACTTCGCGTATCACCATTGGGACTTCGCGTATCACCACCGGGACTTCGCGTATCGCTATCATGGCTAAGTGTAACATCATCGTGACTTCGTGCATCGCACATCTGCCACGCGCGCATTTCAGTATTTTATAAGAAATGAGTGAAAAAAAAGAAATAGTTTAATTAATCAGACTATAATCTTTTTATTTGCCAAGTTTGAATATCAAATTGTATTTATTTACAATGAATGTTTCGAGCAGGTCAGAATTTTCACCAATTGACCGCCATCTAACCGATTTGACAATTATCAAATGCCCATTCCCAAGAAGCTTTGGAAAAGAATCTCTGCAGGAAATTTCAGAATGTTCCGATTGAGGGCACGAGGACAGTTTGTTTATTTTTATGACCACGTGCGTTTTGGCGCGAAGACTTTCAGGGTCTGTTCCGCGTCGAAAATAAAGTAAATTTGTTTTGAAATAAAATAACATAGTGGTAAATGTTATTTTATATTTACACTCGTCCTTAATACCATCTAAAGACTAACAAAAAGGAAACTATCAAACGTTCTGAACTATATGAAAAATGAGTGCGATTAGCATCATACGAGATCTCGCGAGAGCAGGTTTTTGGAAAGTATGTTGTAAATGTAAACACAATATGGTGTAGGTTGGAAAAATCGATGTTTGTGTGGTCAAATTTGGTGGTAGAACATCGTAAATGGTATGAAACGATAAATAAATAAATATA
>JAUMHA010156495.1:0-16866 GCA_032359765.1 Saxidomus gigantea
TTTATGTCTCATCCGAAAGACCTTTAGTTATGTAAGTGGAGGAGAGGGGGACCGGACCTGCGATCCTTAGATTATAAGTCCAGTGCGTTAACTGATCCGCTTTATGCATGCAAAAGTACTTGAACCGTATTATATACAGTCTGACACTCTTTATCCAGCTGCATGCAGTTGTCTTTAAATAATTTCCGAGTTCTGAAAATAGATATAAGATAGAAGCTTAGATATAGTTAAACGCTCGGATGATATTGGTGATTGACCATGTGCAGAATAGAAACTCGCCACTATACTGGGTGATGCACTCAGGGATAAACCCCAACAAAAACGCCTTCCGCTCCCTAATCCCTTATAGTTGGAGAATGCATTCGTCTGTATGAAGGTCTGGTTCTTGGCAGGTGCTATGTTTTTAATTACTTTTTATATTTTACAGTTGGTGCACACATTTTTTTTTGTCAATAATGATATTCTCTGATTTGGATGTGATTGAGGCTGAACTTACTAGTTTCCTTGCATGATAATGAATTTCATACATTTGTAATCTAATGCCACCATACTGCCATGTGTATTTTGTTCGTATTCTTCAGTTTTAATATATTTGACCGGACGAAATTGTTTTGTTTACACAACCTTGCTAACCCACCAATTAGTTTTAAAGCCTAATACAATATATACTCATCTTTGTGGGAAAAAATGAAATCGGTCATAAGCTTAGCAACATTTTTTATATAGACCAAAACTGTTATGAACAAAACACAATGCAGATCTAAATTTTGTTTATTTTGGAGATTTTTTTACTTTTACGAGTATGAGAAAAAATAACGCAGATGAACAACATGCAAAAGGGCCGTTAATGATAAAGCTTTAAGTACTTATACAGTCTATTTTTAAACACGTGAGCCATAAAAATAAGTTCATTTCCAATTACTACAGAAATCTTTCTATCAAACAGTTAAGAGGCAAACGTAGGCAAATTCTATGAAACTGTTGATAGCGTAGATATTAAAGGAGAGTTTAAGACTGTTACAAAAATAACTAGACGAAGATTCAAACTTTAACAAGCCAGAAACATCCTCAAATGATTTTTGTTCAGGTTTGCCAAGGCTGCCACAAATGCAAACTGTATCCAAGAAAAGTATTGATGCGAGGCATCAAAGGCGCCGCAAAGAATCTTTTTGTTTAACTTTTGGTATCAGTCACTTATGTCCTCGTACCTACACATTTTTACGCAAAGCACATGAAAATCTAGATGCGATTACTTGTCTTGGGATAAAGATACATTTATGTTTTCCAGTTCTTTGCAACACTATAGACGTATTTTTAATAAAATGTTTCTTGTTTGGTATCTAAATATCAAGAATTGTACATTTGTAACAATATTCTGGGATTTTCAGATGTCTTTAGGTATTCTAGGGGTGTCCTCGGTAAATAGTCGGCCCGAAAAGATCAGTTTCGAAGTCAATTCTATTTATTTTTTAACTGATGTAATTATACACTTTTCAAAACAGATGTTGTTATTTTCGGTACTAGCAGTAGAGAAATAGCTATTCATTTTTTTGTAATACAATCTTTCTATTTTTTCGCACTAAAATCATTTTTGGACACAGTTTATTTTTTAAAGAGAAAGGTTTCAGCATTTAATGACCGCTCCTACCATGGACGTCCGGCAAAAATCATTACAAATAAGGCCCCGTCCTCTAGGGCGATGCCAGAAAGTTTTTTTCTCTAGCAATCCTATTGCCGTGATTTGTATAATAATTGAGAGAATTTCCACGAAAACCTCATGTTAAGATTTGATAATACCGAACATACACATATTATTGTACCAACAAAGACAAACAACTTTAGAAATTCAAATGTTTTATTTTATTTCGTTCTTATTGTATCCCCACGAACCTATAGCACGTCCGACAATGTTAGGAGTGCCATGGCATACTTGTGTACATTTATTTGTGTGATCCGTGACATCACAGTAAGTTGTGTTACAATAGATGAAAACAGAATCTCTGCTTTGAGGAAATTCAAATGCAGAAAAGACGAATTTTGTCTCGTGGTTGCCCTGCGACAAAAGTCTTGTATAACTATCTACAACACACCTGAAAATACAGAGCGAAAGCATAGTGGGTTATGTTTATCGTATAAATGATCAAGGTTTCAAAGTAAAGAAACTCGTATAGTACCTTCATATGTGGAATTACAGAAAAAAGTAAATTCTGAAATACTTTTCTCAAAACAGAATATAAACAAGTTTTTTTTGTGTATTTAACAATACTTTTTAGATTGATTAACGTAATGAAACATTCCGTATCTGGTTGGGATCGAATGACTCGATTTCTGCACCGATGTTTTTCATTTGACGTAAAATTAGTTTATAAATTTGTCTTACAGGAAAAACATAATCCAACAGAAAATACAGCAGTTACAAACTACGGTCCTACACCAATATATACAATGCTCAAATCTTTTTATGTACATGTATATCATTTTGTAAGGCATGATCATCAGGTGTTTGGAATGCCAATGGGAACTAACCGTGTGCCTATAAATACAATTATAACGCACTATCGCTGTAATGTCGTTTCTGATTGGTTACGTCATTTAAATTTGCAACACTAAAATGACGTTTATATACAATCGCAAATATCGATATAGTTATCGATTTTTAGAGCATTGTGCGTGAAAATAGGGTTAACAGTTTAGTGATTTTGACACTTGCGACAGTATATACGGATTTTAATTGTCGCAACTAGTTTTAAATATTAAAAATTACAAAACTGTTAACAATATATTTACAGATTTAAATTTGTATTGTTACAGAAATATCTATGTTAAGCTTGTCTAATGGATCATAAAGTTATTCAATTAACGCTTGTAAGAAATATTTTGATGCGTGGATGATATATTCAATATGAATAGCAACTTTTATCTCGGGTACTAGTATGTTAAAAGGTTCAAAGATTCAGGAGCTAAAGCTCGCAATAACTAACACTTCAGATCAAGAAACTAAAAATTATACATGTACTTCTGCATGTATTTAACCAATATGGAGAACACTATTTCATTTTATATGTAAACGAGGTTATTTTAATTTTGATGAAGTCTATTAACTGTATTTTGACGACAGTGTTCTCAATCCTTCTTAATATATACTTAGCATATTGCAATCGTCTGCTTTTAGTAGAGTATGTTTCACCCTATAGGGTAACAGTTACAACGTTTACCAACTTTTACAACAGATCGCCACACCTAAACAGAAACATTCTACTATTACAAACTTAAGATATTTCTAAAACTAGACGTTGTGCATTATATTTCTATGGTAATGTTGTTTATAAAATTGAAAAACAAAATTCAATTTGATCACAAGTGTTGTAAGACTTAATATTTCAGTCAGTGTAGTTAATACATGTTTTGAAGCAACGAAAGGACCTCGGAGGATGCTGCTTGAATCTGAGCACTTGAACAGAAGTAATCCTCCATGACCTCGCAGGTAAATGCTTGAATCTGAGCACTTGAATTGAAGTAACCCTCAGTGACCTCGGAGGATAGTGCTTGAATCTGAGCACTTGAACAGAAGTAACCCTCAATGACCTCGGAGGATGATGCTTGAATCTGAGCACTTGAATTGAAGTAACCCTCAAAGAAGACATTAGTTAACGAGAAGTCTGGTTCAAACAAATAAGAAACTTGATATTAATTCTCGAAATTTCTCCTGTCTATACTCACCCATTTTGGATGAGTGGGAAAGTCAATGCTGGACCTGCGTTCTTATCTGGTTTCGCATAACAACTGTCGACCCTCATTTTAATGTTTACATCATCAGACGTCATCTTTACCTTTACAAATACATCCTCACCTGCCGCAATATAACACAAAATACATACAATACTACATTCCTCTATTGTCCTCATTTGGCTAACATGTATCTTAGACCGGTCAGGTTTCAATATTCCTGTACTAACATATAATTGTCCGTACCAAACATTACAATGTAAGACAAGAGAAGGACGAAAGCATGCCTGTCTTTGTTTTGAATGATATAATTTGATGTATACTGGGTAACTATTGTCCATTGTAAAAGCTGAATAATTGCTGGTGTGACTGGGATATATTCTTCTCTATTAGGTTTTTATAGCAGTGTTGAAAAGACAGAGTAGAAAAGATAGCTATCTTCTTCATTTGTAGAGCAGCGTTTGCTACGGCCGAACTAGTGACTTTTCAATAACATCAATATTACTTATTTGCATACCAGTTTTTAGCGAGAGAGGGTTTCCATGAATTTCATTGAAAAACGTTCCATCTGAGTAAAACTTAACGTCGGAATTGTAGTGCGTAGAGCTTGCTTTATGTGGATTATGATGGGCAGCAGGTTGAGAGTGATTTGGATGGAAGTTGTTGATGACAGTATCTGTTCGTGCTACGTCACATTCAAGCTCTACCTGTAATTGCCACATGCTTTTAGAATTTTAGAACTGTGAAACATGCTGAAAGAGTAGTAGTATCTTGTTTCTGTACACAGCTATCACCAAAGAACGACTAAACCCGCAAGTATTGTCTGTAATATACACTGTTTAATACAGGCATTCTATCTTGACGAAAATTGCCTTTGGTTTTAAAAGTCATGATATTGAACTTTTTCAATCGAATTTTCTGCCGCTTTATCACTAAGAGGGATTTAATTTTAATATCGTTTCCATCCGAAAATAGGAAAGCGAAGTTCTTCAAACATGCCATAACATGCCATACATATCAGTTGCCAAATACGAATAAATGCAGCAGTACCTGGGCAAATCACATTGATCGTATTCCTGAGCATTATTATACATAAGGTTACTCTCATAGATGATTTCGGACATAGCTGAGCTGGTACTATTGAAACACATGCAATTGAGTGCGTACAGGATTCCGTGTGCTTATAAAAGTTTCTTGAGCACAACCTTATGCTGAGCACAAAATATGAAGTCAAGTCAAGTGATATTTATTTACAAAGTCGGGTTAAATATAAAGATACACACGCTCAAGAACAGACCTTCTGATTATTGTTAAGGAACCCGACTTTGTAAAAAGATATGACTTGACTTCAGTTCATATTACTTGAGCATGATTTCGTGATATAAATACCAGGAATGGGTGTTATTTGCATATTGATGGTAAAGCACAATAAACATCTGACTAACTTACACTCTAAGTCAATGTTGAAGGCAAATAAACATGCATTTTTGTTTAGAAACATAGGATTTTATACGTACCGTCCAACGATAGCCTCTCACAACGATCGGGAATGGTTCTGACGCCTCAGGATACACTAACTGGTTGTAGTATATCACGTTTCCTTCATTGACCTGGAGAAAAGTCGTAAAAAATTGCATTAATGATATGATATATATTGTAGAGCAAATTTGTTACGGTTTCGTAGACTTTTAATTTTTCTATACAAGTGCAACAGTTATCGATCAGTATGTAGTAACATTTTAAAGCAGAACATTCCAATGAAAATCATCGTATTAGACATAATCCAACGATGATATCGTGACATATTCTCGGCTTCGCACACCCGGGCACTGATTAAAATATTTATATTCGGGAAAGGTGATTCCTTGGCTTGTATGCATCTTTACTTATATAATGCACAAAATGAAAGAAGAAAAATGAAAGAAGACGAGTGTCTATCATGCATTAGCTTATAATCATAGAATTGAATTTGTAATAATTTTGTGTTGTTAAAAGCTTTCTGTTTCATTGGAAATAAACTTAAACTTGCATATGGGTGTACGGTAAGGACCAAGTTTTCACCTTTTACCGAATGACGAAATCAATGCGATCTAATAGTCCGATTGGTTAACTAGCTAGTATGACGTCACAGCGAAGCCGAGAATATCAATATAAAAGTGGCAAGTGTGCAGACCCTTTCGTTTTGGTGCTGTCTGTCTGTTTTTTACGGGTCGTACCGAATATTGCCTCTTTTAGAGGATGGTGGACCCAATAAGCACGATTACAAACAAACAAAAACCCTTTCGTTTTTAACATCTAATGGGAATGATTGAGCAAACACACTATAGATGGCGCTTTGAAAAAGTTTTAGTTGCGGTAGTTTTAGTTTTAAAATCTTATGCGGACTTTTACTGATTTAATGTATCAGAATTGTTTTATATGCTAGTGCTAGTTCATCTTGTTATCGCTATGGGGAAAGTGTATATGAATATGTTAACAGTTTTCTTCATTTTATTTTCTTTATTGACACCAGACTAAACATTGTGCTAGTTTTCGGACATGTTTTTCTTAAACGTAATATTGGATTGAGATGCAAGTGATATCTACATGTGTTTGCTACTAAATCTAGTTTTTATCACACCTTTCACAAGCATTTTTCTTACTTTGTGTGTTGTGGAGCATTCCGTGTAATGTTGATCAAAGACGACAGTATCTCCCATCACCTTTCCGGTACAGTATTGCTCAGAGAGCTTTATCTGCGACACTGCGGTGTCCGGAAATAGCCGACGTAACAGGGTCATGTTCACAACAACTCTCCATCCAGATGGACCACAATTCATAGAAATGGCGTCTTCTACACGTAAGGCTAGAGAAGAGTCAATACATTATGGTGTTTTTTTATATTTTTTAAATATTGCTGGAGTAAAAAACGATATGCTCTCCGTACACTATTTGTACATGCATTTGGAAAATATATAATCAATAATCTTAAAATAAACTAATCTTAAAAACGAATATAAATATATATCATAATGTATGAAACAAAGACCTACAATAGCAGCTTCATGGGTCTTTGTATGAAACGCTTATTAAAAATCAAAATCTCGGCATGGGTGAAATTTCATACTAAGAGTAACAAAAACAAACTATTTATTTCTTTAACAAATAAAGAACATTAAATAAACGTAGATACTTCAGTAGTACTAGAATACATACGACTCCATGAGACATTAAACCCTCGTGCGTTTCCCCCATTGTCTGTGTTCAGTCGTATGTAGAAATTTTTGTCCGTTGCAAGAATTGGAACGGCAGTATTGGATGCATAGAAACCTAGTTGTCTCCCATGTGGCCCATCTCTTACCTATTAAGAGAAACACTGTAGCATTTATTCTAGGTGTCCTTTTCTCATTACAGAAACCTAATTGTCTCCCATGCGGCCCATCTCTTACCTATTAAGAGAAACACTGTAGCATTTATTCTAGGTGCCCTTTTCTCATTACAGAAACCTAGTTGTCTCCCATGCGGCCCATCTCTTACCTATTAAAAGAAACACTGTAGCATGTATTCTAGGTGCCCTTTTCTCATTACATTCAAGATAAAGTACAGCATGTATCTGGACGTCCCATCAGATTCGTGTAATTAAACAAAACACCACAGTATTTACTCAAGTATGCCATATCTTATCTAATTAAAGAAATATAGCCACATTTATTTGATTGGCTCTTCTCCTATCTTAATAAACAAACACTTCGCTGCATGTTTAAGTGGGCTACCTCTTACATGAGAACAGAAACATTGCAGAATTTATTTAATCGACCACGCTTTGATCAGATTAAAGAAGCACTGTTGCTTTTATTTTAGCAGCTCTTTTCTCGCCTACTTAAAGAAACATTTCACATTTATTTTAGAAAATAACTTGATCTAAAGCTAAGTAAATTTGTCTTTGTAAAATTCGTGAAATGAAATCATTCCGACTTTGTTTTTCGCGTGCCACTTTACTTACTGCTTTCCAAGAAAAAGTGAAGATGTTGTTTTTATACTAAAATATCTTGGGTATTGATATAGCATATGGTATTCTACTGCCAACAGTTCATCAAACTTGATACAGTAAATTTCGTGTATTACGAAAACAATCGTGCCCATAAAATTTGGTCCTTCTATCCGGATTTTCGCTATATCCGGTGTCGTTATATACGAAAGTTACTGTAGTGACAATACCTCTATAAAATCACCATCACCGGCGAGGTCAAGGTCGTTGAAAGTAAGTTTCATCACACCATTCCCAGGATTCTTGATAATATCTAGACAGTCAATGTTTGCAGTGTATTGTGGGTAGTTTGTTGAGACTATGGTTCCTGTTGCGCTTGTGTGGTTTCGGATACATCCGTCTGAAAAGTAGGGAACCATGTCTAGTACTGATGGTATTGCACATATGTATAGATACATATGAACCAACATTACGTACTAATTGTAACCATTGTATAGTTATAACAATCCTGACCATATTATTATCGTAAGCAACACTGACTGTATTTGAATATTTGGCAAAACTGCTGAAGTGACAAGCTGCCCAATAGTAGCACAGGTGACTGCTCCCTAGAAAAGGGGGTAATATATTTGGAGACTAGTGTCAGTTTTTACTAAAAGAGATCAAGTAGTAAGAAGTGTAATATTTACGTTGAATAAACAGGCGCACTCTGCACTCCCACCTACTCATCTGTTGCACTTTTAAAGCAACAAATTCGCATAAGTTCCATGGGGAACAGCGTAGCTAAGCTGCACTGCAGAATGTATACGAAAACTGTGTTTAATAAAAGGGAAAGGCGTAAATCACTGATACAGTTCATTAGGCAGTTGTCAGGAAGTAGGAGTGTTGTAGCTTTAAAACGTAATATTATAAACATGGTGTAATCCGCAATACTAAAGCATTAAATAGTTTTGAAACATACTTACTGAAGCAATCAATATAGGCTTTGTCGTCACATGTTTGTCCTGTATTCATTGTAGAACACTGTTCCACGTGACCCTCCCATCCATCACATGCTATATTAGTGTACAGGACTGGATTTTGCGATGCTACGGACGTCACTGTGGGAGTTGTATTGCTATATCGAGTAAAAAATAAATTAAGATCATGTTACACAACTTACGGTGACACAGTATTTTCTTTCTTGTATGAGTTGGGAATGGTAAATACGGTCAACTTTGTGAACAAAGAGCACTGAACGGAAAAGGCTTAAATGGTCTTTGTTGACAGGTGGTCTTTATTCGAAGGTATTTCAACTTTAACCGAATAACGGTTTTCTCCCTACTGGTCTTTATTCTCAGGGTGGTACTTATTCGGAGATGGTCTTTCACAAAGATTTTACTGTAATATCACATCTTCGAAATCCGTACACAACAGCACCCGTGTCATATACAGTGGAATCTCAATATAACGTCACAAGTGGTTCCCGTTAAAAATGTCGTTATATCGAACTTGTCATTATAATGAAAAATACCAAAAATGCAGGGTAAGATTTAATTGAATGTAACTGTAATGCACAGTTGTGTAACAACAAATTAGCTGTTGAATAATGTTTCAGGACACTATTCTTAAAACACTATCCAGTGCTACCATTGCCAATGCTGTCACACTATTTCTTTTTGTCAAACTTCAAAACACGTTTTACATCAAATTAAGCTAAGAGTGAGTCAGATGTAAATAAATAATGCAAACATATCATTAACTGTATCCCATCTTCCAAATTCTAAACAATTAAAGCTAACAGAAATTAACTGTACGCTATTTCAGTAAATAGTAACTTTTAAACAGACAAAAAAATGAATCAAAGAGAAAAAAAAATTGCATATTACGGGAATCCAGCCATTGTACATATAACTTGTGCGGTCACATTATTTAATCCACTGCTGCAGACCGACCAAGGACGTGTGGTGTTCGGCGTGTGAAGCTGAACTATCCCTTGAACGTTCTCGCCGCCATTCAACACGACACTGAGACCACCTGTTTCATGTAAAAGTTCAATAGTTTACTTTCAAGATATATTACAATCGAACTCGTCCCAACCATTCGAAAAGTTCGGACTAGAGAGGTTTTTGGATTAGAAGGATTTCAGTAGATAGAAATGCATCAAAGCTTTAATATTATATATACATCTATATTAGTGTGCCTTAAATACACTTTTTAAGACAATATACCGTATGTGTTAGGATCGAGAATGTTTCTTGCCTTTAATAAGATGTGACTAACGAGGACATTCTGCTTATCGGTGATTATGTAATGTACACACACATATATATATATGTAAAAGCTTTCAGTCAACAAATACAAATAATTGTAATATTAACAAAATAAAGTCTAATTAAAACACTGGATATGTAAATAAGTTACAGTTGTGGTCTGTGAATCCTATGCTTGACGACTATTTTCTTGACCTTGTCTATTTGCGAATACAAATATTCGTGTAAAGATCACATGTACCTAGGCTTGTAGCTTCAATCGTACTTCTTTATACCTTTTACCATGCAATTTTCTGTAGTCTCGATAAACACAATTTACATGAATATTTGGCAAAAGTAAATATCTTTGTTTTGAAATTTTCTAAATAATATACAAGTATATACGTATACTGCACAGGAATAAAATGCCATGGAAATTTCTGTAGTACTTAAATTAAAAGATATACTGTACATGCGGGCACAGAAATATACTTTTTTGCCATGGAATTTCTATAATATCTAAAAATAGCAATACAACGTATAGACAGGGGATATTCTGCAGTATATAGAAATGTATAGTGCACCAGCATATGTTGCCATGCAGTTTTCTGTAGTATCCTATTATAACATTACAGTGATCAGACACTCATGTTTTACCATTGAATTTTCAGCTACCTCAAAATAAAGATGTTATATAAACACGCATATTTTGCAGTAGCTATACATAGAAATACACTGTATAGGCACAGGAATATATTTTTTTGCCATGGAATTTTCTAAGCATCTTCATATAGAATTTTAGTGTAACGGCATACATAGTATATCTTAATAAACTATGATATGCAGACGTATTTTTTATATAGACATAAAATACACAGAAATATTATTTTTATCAGAGAAATTCCTGTTGTTTTTAAATAGTGCACATCCATACCTTTTATTGCCATGGAATTTTCTATATTATTTAAATATTAAAACATGTAATGTAATTTTCTGAAAATGTCCTCATATCATAGAATTGATATGAATAGGCATACATGTACTTATTTTGCAATGATATTTTGTCGTTCATCTAAATATGGAAATAATATAATGGACATACATACATCTTGTGCCATGGAATATTTTGTCGTAATGAATAAAAATATCACACACAGCCAATATATTTTGCCATGGATGTTTCTGTAGTGCATCAGCATACATATATTGACGTAAAAACTTTCGTAAAATATAATATGTAGTTTATAATCACAAGGTTACAAGTATACATTTTGCCATGGACTTTTCTGAAGCATATGATTATAGGGTTATAGTGCAAAGCTATACATTTTATTGCCATGTAATTTTCTTTATTATTTAAATATAGAAATACAAGGGAATTTTTCTGAAAGTGTATTCATATTAAAGTATTGTTATGCACAGGCCTTAATATTTTGCTATGGATTTTTCTCATATACGTAACAAAGTTGATATGTATTTATCATTTGCAACGGAATATTTTGTAGTATTTAAAAAAAATATAGCGCACAACCATACATATTTTGCCATGGAATTTATATCATAGTATAAAAATATAGTGCATCAGCTTACATATGCTGCTGTAATTTTTTTTAAGAATATTAATATAGAAACAAAGCTCATATGTGTACATGTTTTGCCATAGAATTCTCCGAAGTATCTTAATATAACAATATAATTCACAGGTATAAATATTTTGCTATGGAATTTTCTATAGTGTATATATTTAGGAATATAGTGCACAGTCATACATTTTAGCCACTGAATTTTCTGAAGTGTTTGAATATATGATTATAATGCACAGGCACAATTATTTGGCATTGAATTTTCTGAAAATATCTGAATATAGAAATTTTGTTCACATGCATGAAGTTTTGCTTTGTAATTCTGTAATATATGGAATTAGTGTACGCCCATGCATCTTTTGCCGTGGCATTTTTTGCAGTATATTTTGGTTTAGAAATATACAGCATTGGAATACATATTTCTGAAATATACATGGAAAAATTATAGTGCTAAGCATATATTATTTGCTAGTATCTACATAAAGAATTATTGCACAGGAACATTTTTTATTAATTTACATACAAGTACATGCATGTAAGACCTGCGTCATGCGAAAAAGGAACAATGTGCTTGGTTCAAAATACTAGAAGACTATTGCCATGTCAAAATCAATTCGAAAGAATTCTTATTTTGATGTACTTGATGAAAAATGCATATCATTGAAATTTCAATCGCCGATATGGTATATATCGAAATGGTCTGTCTTTTGCCATCAAATATATATTAAATACTTCCCGCTAAAAACGAAGCGAGTTTCGACGTTTAATTATGGTGTGTGACCTCTCTTTTGACCGACCTTTTTTCTACTAGACACTGAAGGCTATTTTTGCAGATATTGCTTGTTCAAAATATGAAAACAACTATTTCAGTATAGTGTCAAAAGGCCGTGTTTTCACGTGTTGCCGGTCATTTTAATTAATTTATGATAGGCCTTTCTTAACCTGAGCAATCTATTCCGACAGCCTGTGATGCGCTCTGACTGCAGTCTGTGATGTTGAAATCAGCTCTGCATTCTCCTAGGTTAGTGGCATTGTCTGGACAGTCGAACGATTTGTAATGCATAGATGTAAGTCCAATAGGAGTCTGGAAGCTGGTACTATTGCCAACCCTGCAACAGTTGAATATTCAGTATAGAGAAAGTAGCACGATCATTCAATACATAACCCAACAAAAGTTGTTCTTTGAACGACTACAGTCAATGAAAAAGACACAGATGTAATATCATATAGTAAACCCTCTCTTGGACCAAACAAATAGCTACAAAAGCACTGGCATTATCAACATATATCATGCAACATCGTAATTATTCCTGTGTTAGCTACAAAGAAAATTATTTCTTATCATATACTGCAGAGTTCAAATTGAGGCTTTTCAATATATCAGAAGGAGGTATATTAATGGAGAAGCAATGTATCAATAATATTAAGCAGACACACTAGTTAAAACTTACACAAATCGAAGATTGTGACACACTATGTCCGTGTAGGTATCATTCCAAAAGTCATAGCACACACTTCCCCATACACCATTGCTGTTTATCTCCAGTCTACCTTTCCATGGCCCGGGACCATCTACAAGTCTGTATTCAGTTCTGCCTGCATGGAAATAAAATTATTCTATTATCTCTTGTGTAATGTATTACATTTCTTTTTAAATTATGAATTGATGAAGTGCTGATGAATCATATTATCATATAAACGCCGTAATGCAACAGATCCACTTCAAATTAGTAATCCGTATTGAACAATCTAAGTATCACCTGAATTCTGCCCATGACGTTTGCAATATCTCCTCTTCTAATCAGTGGTCCATTCTGAGTATTCAAACTATCACATATCTATGCTTGCCATATTCCATTTATGTCGATCAGTCCAAACTGAACTACTGGTATATGATAAATTCTAATTAGACTAGTCTGTTAGTTTTAATATGATAGCTGTACCTATACTGAGCTACTTCTAAATTCACATTCGTAATTCTACACTTTATGATTATCTCAACTTTTTAGGATGTGTATATTGTACAGAACATGGTACATTTAATCAATCACACTGGTCAACATTGGATTATTAAATTATACAGGTTACCGGTATACAGACTTACAATAACAAGAGTAAGCCGATAGATGTAAACAAGTTCGTTTCTTGCAAATGAATGTCACTTACATAAAATTGAAAATGTATATAAACTCAATTACTGACATACTTTTGGACATAAGTTCCGGGCAAGCATATAACATAAATGGAGATAATTCAACAATGTGTTGAGCTAGAGTTATGGTTCTTAGTCACTATACTTCCTCTCAGTGACCTCTTACAAATGTGTGGAGTATTAAAGAGACACTCCCTGAAACTGGTGTCAAATTGAATAACTTCAAAAACATAAATACTAGAATATTTGAAAGCATTATTACTTAACCTAAATGTTTAAGCTATACATTCCAGACATTATCGGTAAAATCAGCGATTTAAAATATGTCGCAGTAGCATAAAACATTCAATAATCTACGTGAAGTTGTTGTTGTACAATTAATGGGTGAATAGCGATTTATTACAAAAAGCCTCCATGTTGAGTATTTGTGTTAAACTGAGGCATTTTTTCGATATATGTGGTTCTTTAGAATTGTATTTATTTATCATTTTACCTTCAGTGAACACACTATTTATGTTTGGAGAATATAATCTGCTAGATGCTAGATGTAGGGACTGCCCCTTTAAATATATCCATTATACATTTTATATGTTACACTGTACCCCGTCTGAATGTCCTCTATTAATGTGTGTAATGTCAACTTAATACATTACATACTTTTTAGTTATGCTCCGGACAAGTATATAGCATAAAGAGAGATAATTAAAAACTGAGGTAAGCTACAGCCATGGTTGTTAGTCACTGCACCTCTTATCAATGTGTGTCCCTTATATATTTTTCAAGTTATATTACACAAAGGGGGATACTTATTATCAAGTATCAAGTCAATCGCTTATGTATATTTTGACTTATGCCCCGGACAAGTTTTTAACATCAAAGGGGATGATTCAAAAACAGGGTCAGTTAGAGTTATGGTTCCATGTCAGTGCACTTACTCTTTATGACCTCTGTCATTGTATGAAGTATCAATTCAATTCCTTCTATACCTATCGAGTTATGCTCCGGACAAATATGGACGGACGGACGTTCTAACGAAGTGATACTTATGTGGCTATGCTATTGATCTTTCCATTGTTCTTTTAGCCACATGACTGAATGAATGGAATTTACAGTTACGTATTGTCCTCCTAGCCACTTAAGTATCTATACATAAGCTCGAACAGACGGATAGACAAAAGGCGACTTTATTACAAATTGACAGATAAATTAAGTTACCTAAATTTTGTGGAGCACAGTCAACGCCAACACTCTCCGAAGTAGAGCAATAGTCTGTCCCCAATCTTGTCCCCATGTTACACATTTCTAAGTTGCCTTCGGTACCCGTGCAATGTGGGTCCACTTTATATGGCCTGTTACCATTTGTACCGAAATGTGAGGAACTGTACAGAATTGGATCCGCTGTCCTAAATAGAGTAAGTGTTTATCATCATATTTTTGTAAAGGAAAGGTCTTTTAGATACTAGGTATCCAGAGGAACGCTCATTACACTTTCTGCTTCAACTGCCCGGCAAAAAGGCATCTATTCATATACACTATTGAAACTATATTGAAGCAGAACAGGGGTAATATACTTTATTCACGTCATTGTCGATTCTCTCCGCGTATGCCTCTGATTTACATTGCACGTGTTAAAACAATGCATTATAAAACGTGAAACCCATTAGAGTTTGCATGTGTGGGTCGATCCGCGAATTTAACATCCAAGCGGAAATCTGTTTGATATTATTATTTTCCATAGACAAAGTAGTTTTTTATTGGATTTTCCTTTCGCTATTGTACACATATTAAGATTCGTTTGTAATTTATGTAAAAAAATGTTGACATAAATCGATTATGTTACCAATATCCAAGCTCTCTGCAAACAACTACTGCGTCCGATTTATTCCATCCGTCGTCACAGTAAGGGTACCAAGCTCCACTATACATGACTTCTATCTTACCCTCTGTATCTGTTTGTCCCCCTTGAAGCCTCTTCTCTTGTGTAACTAAAAAATGCAGATATTTGATCAGTTTTAGAACTCTTATTCTGCAACACTAACAAAGCAGTGGTTCCACACTTGACAAGAGCAGAAATGACAACATTATGAGTGAAAATAAATATATGAAATACACAGATCTTAAGTATTTGCATTGCGTCCTTCTTGGAAAGAAACGCAATAGAGCCTATTTAGGAGCCAATCAGTATCTTAGCAAAAAGTTGACTGCATCAGTTCGTTTTTGTCCAAACATTTAAACACATTTGCAAGAACGCGTACACATAGATCTGCATTTTATTACCTGATCACTTTGTGGCAAAAAGTATTCGTGATACTGAGTTTTCGTAAGGAGGGCAAGTTTTCATAAATTCTTTGAAAATCTTACATTTGCAGGCAACTCCTGCATCCCGCGAATGATCGCAGTTAATTCCTCCTGTCCAGTCAGCTGAGCATTCAGTTAAATCGCTTTCTGTTCCATTACATTTGACATCCGCCAGCCAGACCGGACCGTCTCCATACCCAGCGTAAGATCCAGAGACGGCTTGGCCAACAACATCCCTACATTTTCAAACATTCTTTATAGCAAATTATGGCGTGGACAGAATTCCAGTAACTATATGTTCATGTACTCGGCGATTTCCAGAAGAGGTCAATATTACTTTTTCACAGGTAAGCAAAACTATATATTAACCTCTATAAAAATATTTGTAGACCTGAAGAATAGGATGCAAGTATACTCGGAACGTGACTGTGATCGACCGATCGGAAGTCTATTTATAACAGGTTTACGGTATTATTACTTGTAGTTAGTTATACAATTATGTTTGCCGTGAATATTTGTATATTTAATAAAAGATAATAATGATTAAGATATACATGTAGCGCGTAATAACCCCTATTCATGACGTCATCATATTGTTTTCAACATGTATGATCATGGTAAGTGAACTGGACATATATGTATGCTATCATTGTGTAAGTTGAGGATCGATTATGGAGTTAAGATGTCGTTTCTGATAGACTATTCGTTTTTGAAACAGAAACCAGCAAAACTTGTAAAAATTGTACTTGATTTAGAGAAATTTTCTATGAATGAAACGAAGACAGGAGCTCCATCCGCCTTATTTGTTTACTGAGGCTACGGTCGTTTAGCGTAACCAAAGGGATCAAATATGTACACTGTTCGAGACGAATAAATCAAATATGTGCATGCCTCGATAAATCAAACGGA
>JAUMHA010156606.1:5739-31039 GCA_032359765.1 Saxidomus gigantea
CCCCCCCCCCCCCCCCCCCCAGGGCCAGGTTCAGCTAGAGACTATTCTTTATATTGCATAACTAGCGTTCATTTGCATCATTTTGTTCTGCGATTATTTGGTCTATTCATCTGGAAGCAGACTATGACGCCGATTTGGTTCATTTCTAACGAAGCAAGCTCTCGTAAGTCTATTAAGAATATACAGTGTTATTACGGCTAAAATTCTTCTGGACACGCCGTCCCCACAGCCGCAGTCAATGTGCATTTTTCAAACTTTGATTAGCTGTTACTTACGTCTGGAGCAGACTATCTACAGGAAACTGACATCTTCACAGCAGACTATAGTTCGACAATGAGGTCACGTCTGCTTGTCTCAAGGGGTACTGGTTTGCCGTGGTACTTTAGAATATCTTATCTTGTTTGTGTTTAATAGAAGCTTCCATACCTCTATTAAAGTACTGTAAATAAAGCAGACAGACTTATCCTCCCCTTTTTAGGAGTTTAACACCCGTTGCAACCGTATTCGGGCAGTTTTCTGAATTATTCATTGTTCTTGAATATTGAATATCGCGAATAATCTCAGAGTTACAGTAAGTGACTCCATATTTCAAATTTGTAATTTATCTCCATTTCAACAATTTGAGCTATATAAACCTGTCGTTTAGTAAACGAACTCAAAAGAATTCACATATATTGTTGAAAGGGGTAACGTTTGTCACTTGCTTTCGCGTTATTTATAAATTTATCAAAATAATGTCTAAATTTATTGTAATAAAAAGTATTCAAGTCACCAAGATCGGATACAATTTCATTGAAGAAACTCCTTTAGGCAGTGTAATTGTACAGTAACAATTTAAACGGGAATCTATTAAGTTAAATTTAGATTAGATATCAAAATCCATGAATTTGAATACTTGAGAGGTAGCCACCATATTCAATTACTTTTGTCAACTCATTGAAACAAACTTACTTCTGTTTGAAATGACCCGTACAAACATACAAAACATACCACATTTTTTAAAGTGATGGAGGACGCTGGTTTAACTTTTGAATTGAAACATTTTCAAACAATCATTTATATAACGGTATGAACATATAAAGGCTCTGATGAAACATCTTGACAAATTATTCATTTATATTCTTAGATCTCGACTTGTACTTTATCGTTCTAAAAATGTACCTTTGACACTAAATAAGACATGACTCATAATAAAACTTATTCCCTTGTCTTAAAGCAATGATTGCTTATAGATTTGTCAAATACATTACATACAGCATTTCTGCATTTAATAGAAATAAAACATTTCAAGTTCAGTGTAATTAACAAAATCTTTCCATGTAGACAGATACTTAAAGAATGTAACATAAACCTCCCTCACATATTGCAATTCTCTAATTGTAGTATGTCCATAATTTGCACTACTTGCTCTTCTTTTATTGCGTGGTCATGATCTTCACTGATCGCTCACCTTTTATTGCAGTGTGGTCATGATCTTCACTGATCGCTATTATTTTTTGCAGTATGGTCATGATCTTTTCTGATCACTTTTCTTTTATTGAATAGGGTCATGATTTGCACTGCTCGCTCTTCTTTTATTGCAGTCTGGTGATGATCTTCACTGCTCGGACTTCTGGTCATGATTTTCACTAATAAAAATCTTTTATTGTAGTCTGGTCATTATCTTCATTACTCGCACATCTTTAATTGTAGCCCGGTCATGAACTTCACTGATCGCACTTCTTTTATTGCAGTCTAGTCATGATTTGCAACGTTGGCTGTTCATTTATTGCAGTATGGTCATGATCTGCACATTTCGGTATTCATTTATTGCAAAATGACCATCACCCAAGTTTGTTACTCATTATATATTTTGCAGTCTGCTAATGATTAATTGCAGAAAAGTGATGATCTGCACTGGTAGCTTTTTATTTATTGCAGTCTAGTTATGAGCTTCACTGATCGCTATTCGTTTATTGCAGTATGGTGATGATTAGCACAGCTTGCTCTTCTTTTATTGCAGTTTGGTCATGATCTGCACTGCTCGCACTTATCTTATTGTAGTCTGGTCAAAATCTTCACTGATTGCAATTCTTTAATTGCAGTATGTCAATGATTTGCACTGCTCGCTTTTTTTATTGTCGTATAGTCATGATCTTCACTGATCTCTATCTTTTTCTGCAGTCTGGTGATGGTCTTCATTGCTCGCACTTCTTTAATTGCATTCTGGTCATGATCTTCACTGCTCGCACTTCTTTAATTACAGTCTGGTCATGATCTTCACTGCTCGCACTTCTTTAATTGCAGGCTGGTCATGATCTTCACTGCTCGCACTTCTTAAATTGCAGGCTGGTCATGATCTTCACTGCTCGCACTTCTTTAATTGCAGGCTGGTCATGATCTTCACTGATCGCATTTCTTTATTGCAGTATGTCAATGATCTTCAATGCTCGCACTTCTTGCAAAATAGCAATCACCAAAGTTCGTTTTTCATTATATATTTTGCAGTCTGCTCATGATTAATTGCTGAATAGTCATAATCTGCACTGGTAGCGTTTAATGTTTTACAGCATTAGAATGATCTGCATCTATCAATTTATTGAAGTCTGGTCTTCATCTACACTGATCGCTATTCTTTATTTCAGTACGGTCATGATCTGCACTGTTCACCTTTCTTTATTCCAGTATGGTCATGATCTGCACTGTTCACCTTTTTTTTCCAGTATGGTCATGATCTGCAATGTTCACCTTTCTTTATTCCAGTATGGTCATGCTCTGCAGTGATCGCTATTCTTTTATTTCAGTATGGTCATGATCTTCACTGTTCACCTTTCTTTATTCGTATGGTCATGATCTGCAATGTTCACCTTTCTTTATTCCAGTATGGTCATGATCTGCAATGTTCACCTTTCTTTATTCCAGTATGGTCATGATCTGCACTGTTCACCATTCTTTATTCTAGTATGGTCATGATCTGCAATAATCGCTATTTTTTATTTCAGTATGGTCATGATCTGCACTGTTCACCTTTCTTTATTGTGGTATGGTCACGATCTGCCTTATCGCTATTCATTTTCTTTATATTGAGTAAATGCGAATAGAGATCTTGAATATAAATGTTTTCATTATTTAGCCGTTTCATCAGAGCCATATCATACATGATTCATTGTATAAAAAGATTTGTCAATTTGATTTCATTTAAAAGTGAACAAACTGAAGATGTTTGGCATTATCAAAAGGTTTCTATAGTAGTAATTTTAAACGTAAATAAGTTTATTTGTTAAACATAATTGAATGTGGTAACTGCCTCTCAACCTACAAGTCTCTTTGATGTCTTATTTAAATCAATGTATCGGTAGATTTGCCAAATGTTGCCTTTATAGTATAGAAACTTAAGTATATTTTCCTCTTAATATTGGAACTGTCCATTAAAGTTTTTAGGGCTTAATGATTGTCTCAACATTTAAATGATCATATTGTAGAAAGTACTACTGAAAGCAGGATACTTTAAAGTTTAATAATGAACAGGAATTTGGATACTTCTAATTGGAAAGGAAAGTTCTTAATATAGCAATTGAAAGATCACAATGATGATATACCGTATATTTTATATAATTGCCTTGGATTAGATTCATTTAGATTTAGTTACACACATCTGTGCACACTGTTTTAGATATATATAAAAATACAGACCTCTATCTTGAGTATTCAGATATATGATATTAAATGATAATTATATTAAAAATGAGATGGATACACTAGTTACTGCATTATAAGAATATTGTTTTATTGAGCTACTTTCGAGCTAAGCTAATAAGTATCTATATCTAAAGCAGCGGCGAATAACTGTAGATGTATTCAACGAAGGAAATATGTACTGAAAAAGACACTTGAAAATCAAAATGTCAGTTTAAAAAGCATTTAATAAAATCAGTTCGTGCATGATAATTTATATTAACGTTTAACTAGGAGCTTGTTGAAATTAAATGTAATTTTGAAATTTGACGGAAGACAGCAAATTGAACATTTAAGGGAATGAACGGTGTGTATTAAACTGAAGCACTGGAACACAATATCAGAAAATTACCAAATCCGAAATACTTCAAAATGACGTTATTATCTAAAGCAAAGCAGGAATCCTTGTAAACCTTTAGACATCATAAACAAAACAAATTTATTTCGATGAAATGAAGTATGCTGCGAGACACTCTTAAATTCCGCCTTTAAAATGTGTATATAAGGCGCATCAAAGTGTATAATATAAGAAGATTTATATGGTTCATATGCAAATCAACATTTATTGACATATATTTGAAGATACTGGGGTTGTAATGAATACTTCCTGTTTAATGGCCATTTGGAATACTTTGAATTTTATAGTTGTACCTATTTTGTTCTATGGCACAGTGGTAGAGCGACCGCTTTGAGATCAGAGGTCCTTTTTGGTTCGTTATATTTTTCATTATTGCTATACATACTTTTGCAATTGATGTAACTGTTGTGATGGTATTTTTCCTCAGAACATAATTTGCTAAATGGAATTTATTCGAAAAGCACTCCTAGGGTTGCAAACTGAAAAGCGACCAGTGCAGATCATTACCACACTGCTAAAAATGAATAGCGAACAATGCAGATCATAACCATTTTACAATAAATGAATAGCGAGCAGTGCAGACCCTGGCCATACTGCAATGAATGAATAACGAACAGTACAGATCATTATCAGACTTCCAAAAATGAATAGTGACCAGAACATATCGGGCAATGACTGCAATTAATGAAAAGCGACTGTGCGGATCATAATAAGACTGCAACAAAAGAATAGCAAACAGTGCAGATTATGATCATAGTCGATAAATAAATTGCATCAGTGCATATCATGATCAGACTGCACTAAAAGATTAGCGACAGTGCATATCATGATCAGACTGCAATAAGTACAAATCGACAGTGTAGACTGCGAAAAGTGAATACCGAACAGTCTAGATCATAATAAGTGTGAATAAATGAATAGTGAGCAGTGCATATCATGATCAAACTACTATAAAATAATAATAGTTTACAGTGCAGATCATGACAAGACTGAAATAAATTAAAAGCAATCGATGCAGATCATGATCAGATTGCAATAAATGAAGAGCGGCAGTGCATACCATGATCAGACTGCTATACAATAAAAGTTTACAGTACAGATCATGAGCAGATTTCAATAAAAGAACAGTGACAGTGCAAATTATGATCAGACTGCAATAAAAGAATAGTGTAGATCATGATCTAACTGCAATAAAGGAATAGCGAACAGTGCAATTAATAGCCATACTGCAAAAAAAAAAAGGAATTAGCAGACTGCAACATATATTATTAATAGTGAACAATGATGATGACCACTTTGCAATAAATAAATAACGAGCAGTGCAAACATTTTCCATTTTGCAATTTACGAATACCGAAAGGTTATGATCATGACCAGACTGAAATAAATGAAAAGCAAGCAGTGTAGATCATAATCAGACTGCACGGATGTGGTTTTGTAATCTTAAATGAAAGTAGTTTTCAAACATTTCACTTTTCACATACTTTGCATGTTTTGTATCACTGTTCAATGAATAAGGGGAAAATAAGTGTCCGATCATAACATTCTTGGGTCCCTTTATTTCAACACTTACCACTAACATAAGGCTTCAATAAGATAAGGATCAAATCAATAGCACACCACTTATGTCAAAAAACGCATGATTTATGATCATTTTGTCAAGTACAAAATAGAACGACAACACATAAATATTGCTGACACAACATATTGCACAGAACACATATTATAAGAAACAGGCTGAATCGAAGATAACTGTCTTAGAATGGTCGGTTACAAGGAAAATTTGTACTGTGTTAAAGCATACAAATCGAACGCTGCCATAGTCTGGTGTTACTTGCCCTTTTTAATTCAGTACGGGTCGGGCAAGGCTGAATGTGTTACTTATGTATATGTACACTCTTGCCGAAATAAATCTATCTAGGAGGCAGTCACTGATTTTCTGGGTTTTTGGCAACCACGTTTACGACCAATCTCACACATTGATCAAACAACACTTTTAAATGCAAATCTGAAAGAAACAAAATACAGCATCATGCACATGTCAACTTACTCTTGACATATATCATTAAGTTTGTTGTCAAACTCATAATCACACACGATTCATTTAATATGTTGCAATGAAATATAGCGCATATGTGTGGGTCGGTCCGAAGCCAAATTGTTACGATAAAAACTTCAAATCAATTTCACTGCTGACGTTTCGTCCAGAAGCTTGTCAGTTTCAGACACTAGACAGCCTGTTAGATAAATAAAAACACCTAAACAATTTGTAACAACCGTTTGCCGTTTATTTGCTATTTAGTCTTGTTTGTGTGCCCCTGCAAAAGGCATACTGATCACTGCAGAGTACTGCAAACTCACTCTTTTCTTATGCACCGGTTTCACATAGTGTCACACAAAGCCACATTTTAGAGTATTTTAACACTCACTCAAGTAATTCAAAAGAGAAATATAGCAATATTAATCACTGTCTACACAAACTGGAACCTTAACTTTCAACTGTACCATGTCTTCAGAAATGTGCAGGGTCAGTACGAAACTAGGTCGCAAAACTGGTGACTGTCTCAAATAATAGTGCGGCACCCACATAAGCACTTTTGTAAATTGATCTAATAGGTTTCTGTGTAGAAAGCGATCATTTACAAAAACCATTGCAGTACGTGTTTGTAAATACAATTCCAATTATTTAGTTATTAATCTTTGATTGACCAATATACTATAACGAGAAACAAAAGCCAGGGAAAGCAGCCTTATTTTCGGACGTGGTAAACATTTCAGATAATAAGTTTGTATACTAATATGTAAGCATGTTCTTTTTATTTTGAATTAATCATTCATTTGTTATTTAAGTATTCAACCATTCTCCGTAGCCAAGTGGTTATATGACTGGCTCCTCAATTTCGAAGGTGCGTTTTAAAACCAACTACCGGTTTTTTTCTGTATTTTCTTTTCTGTTTTAACTTTACCATTTCAGAGCTTGATTCGGGCGTTAAAATTTAAATAAGATAATGTTTCATATCTAAAATTTCTTTGTATAAAATATAACATACGATAAAGTTATATATGTCAAAAATTAACATAGTACATATACATTTATGAATGCATGCTGTATATTGACATTTGCTTGTGCTTAGAACTTAAGCTGACTATGACGAGAAGACTGCAGCCTTTCCAGTAGGTATCCCTTGATAATAAGGCTGTGTCAGAATTTTCTATGTATGATTCTATTACCAGGGACAATAATAGGCAATTATATTATATGCAAGACATTTGTACCATAAGTCTCTCGTCTATTGCTTGTTCCTTAGTTAGGGAGATATGTCACCTATTGCAGACTATAACAATTCATTGCTATGTGGTCCGTTTATGTGAGTAAATGAAGACCATATTTAAAATCAATCTTCAAGTTGTCAATTTTCTCCTTTCTCCGCCCTTTCACTTTTATCTTCCTCTCTCTGCAACTTCCGCCCGCCCTAATCACCGGCTATCCGTTCTCACGTACTCTTCGCCGAACATTGCTTTATATTCTTTTCTACTGTGATTTTCACTTTTCACTTGCTTTCACCTGCATGTCAATTATTACTTTCTCGTGTTTCCATTTGTGCGCTTATTGTCATGGGATAGATTTCCCAATGGTACTCTACGATACTCTTTCACAATTTACTTAGCTATTACTGGGCTATTACATAGCTACTATGTGACTGTATACTCTGGACACGTCAGTGTATGCCCTAAAAATTTCAGTTTACCGGCGTTCCTTCTTTCGGACTTTGTCACAAGTTAGCAGTGACGTACTCGGTACTAATGTAGAAACTTTGAAACTTGACAAGGCAGTTTTTGTCGAAAGTTGTTAAAAAATGACCAATGATAGATAAGAGATGAAATTAAATTAAGTGGAGTGTCCAGCTTCCGGCAGGAATCGAATCCACGACATTCCGCTCTTGATTCAAGTGCACTAACCACTGAGCTATAGAGAACATCAACATGTACCTTATGTGGTTTTTAGTATATAAAGCTTTAATGGATCAAATCAGCTCTTTCAATCACGATTAATGTGATATTTTGTAAAACAGGTCATGAGGATCTAGGCTAAAATACCTAGGATGATTAGTGACTTTGCATGCACACCAACGCCTGACTCAACAGTTCTCGTCGCAAAACGACCATTGTTGTCTCCATCAGCTCTATATAGTCTGTGTTGTATATAAACACGTTTTTTAAAATTTTCTTAAAGACAACAGCGTTCACTAATGTAGAAATAAACCCGTAGAATACGCTCCTGGTATGTTCGACGTTTCTCACAGAACAAAATTTCAGAAGAGACAATAACTTATAATTGGACGATATTTATGTGCCAATATAATGGTCAAACTATTGACCCAAATGTAGTAGAAATTATATTATCATTTACTCATACTCTGGGTACTTTAGTTTTTAAAAAAGGGAATCTATATATGCATAATACGTTTTACAAAATTATGATAGTCAGTTTAACGGTGATATCGCTTTTGGTAAGAACCCCTTAAGTTTATACACAGATAAATTTTCAAAGTAACAAAATTGCTAAATGAAACAGAAAATCGCAATCATTTGGATTGAAATGCATGCTCTGTTGTAAATATATTCTTAAATTTAATCGGGATATGTTCAACATTACGAAATTTTCAGGCCATCGCTTATAATTTTAAAGACGAATAAAAATGTCTATTGATTTTTAACGCTTTCTGCAGTCTAATATCGAATGCATTTAATGCTTTATTACAAAAAGCTGCTTATAACTCATAAAATACCTTAATGTCATCAGTATAATCCTGTAGCAATTAAAAAATTCTATTTTCATCAGCATTGCGTCATTTTAATAGTCGTAGATTTGAAAGGTTATCTTTAATTTGACAGATTGAACCACACATTTGAAAATAAATGATACCCTGAAGTTTTTATATAACGTGTTAATTTCAAGTGAAAGAGAAACCTTTATCAACTTTCAAGTATCACTACTTTGATATATTCAGTCGGCTGAAACTAAATGAATTTTCGAATTTGATAGCTTTTTATTTTGACTGTTGCATAACACAGACCGTTTCATCAGATGTTGCAAATCAACACATATTAATGCGTAGTCAAATGTAAGACAACTTTGTCATAAAGTCGATTGTAATTGCTGAGGACAAAACAGCCATTATTTGATAACAAAATGCAATAGTTAACCGCTTTTCAGTGTAAAACTTAAGCCTAGTGATTATAAAACATTTCTCATGCTCGACTCAGTTTCCTGCTTAAGATTTAATCAATATAACACTGAAACATGTCATAAAGTCTTAATATAAAGATATATATATATATTTAATATGTCTTACTATACACGTGCTTACTATAATTTTGTTAATTACTTTAAAATTGCTTATAATTTGCTTTTGATATGTACAAAGGTACATAGGGTTATACACTTTATTCTCAAACAGAGTCGAGCATGTAGAAAGTTTTATAATCACGGGATCAGACCATGTTATGAAAAGGACAATACATATTAGTTTTTAGAACCTTCGGCAGTTATAACAGTTACAGAAGATACAAGATTAATATGCCATGCACGTAGATTGACTTAAGATAAACCAACAATGTGAGGTGTCAAAATTGACACTAATGAGCTAAAAGACTATGTCGATAAATCATATGGCTCTATATTTGTCGTATTAGACATTTTTGTAACGACGAGAAACTCTTTGTACTTATATGTTTCTATGTTTTTAATGCAGACAAACAAGGATTACAATGTATTTGATTTATGGTATGACATCCTTTGCACAGCCGGCATATTTTGTTACACACTCAACAGACATGCATGTGTTTTTGTAAACACTGTACATCACGTTATGCGACTTTCGGTTTACTGCGCATGTTGTATACGTCAGCAAATAGATTGAGCTGTAACATGAAAGTAAAATTTCCATTGGCCCACCTACAGAGGTCACGCGCAGTGGTCATCCTGTCTGCTAACATGCGCATGGACTTCTTTTATTTTTGTTTTTCTTTTGCTATCGAGAGGTCGATTTTAAGCGTTCTCATAAGACGCCAATATACCTAAATTTTAGTACAACATGTCTGCTTTATGTCTATGAAAAAATATTTGCACACGTTCAAAACACTATCCCACAGGGGCCTGTACGCAAACGTTGGTAAAACGAAAATTTTGGTAAACCTGGTAAAATTGTGTCCAAGGTCATTTTCAAAGTTGTCTTAAAGTGTCAGCATTTGCTTCAGACGTCCGAGTTTTCAACATTCAGGAACTGTCGGCATAGCCATTAAATTCATACAGACAAAACGTGTTCAATACGGTAACTGTCACTACTATGGAAGGCCAAACCTGTCTTAACCCGCGTATACGGTTTATTACGATATGGCCGTTCAAAGGATACAAGAGCAAACTAATTAATTTTAATCCAAGGTTACTCGACGTTATCAACATCACTTAGGCGAGAGTTTTGCTAGATCCTCATGACAAGTGCACTTCTAAAAAGCTAGTTTATTAGTAATTGGGTTTGAATGTTTTAATATGAGTGTAAGATTGTCAAGCTATAAGCGTCGTATCGGTTATGTCAAAGCTATATTAAATGGAACAATTCATTTATCATGAAAAAATAGAAGTAAAAAGACGGCATACATTTAGTTTAGTGTTCCGTAGACGTAATACCATTTAAGAAAGAAAGAAAAGAGCATGTGACCTTGTGGAATCATAGGTAGCCTATTAAACAGAAAATTATGATAATTGTTTTCGGTTATCAAACAAAAGGCAGTGGTCAATGAAGTTGGTGTACATTTCAGTGTCTCGAAATTATTACATTTAAAACCATCGATTTTGTCAGAGAGTAATGATTATTACTGCCACAGAAGGAAACATGCACCATTTTATATATTATTGTTTGTAAAATATAATTGGAACTATTCAAGGATAAAACTATTTCCGTTTTAAATCTCCGACTTCCGGAATGGCGTTATAATGTATATAAGTTGTGCTTAGATTAATGAAATATTTTATTTCATATTTTATTTTTAATGTATTGACTTTCATCCGGGGAATATTTAAAGAACTTATTAACATTCCGTTTTTATTGGAAGAGTTATTAGGCAACTAAGTTGAAATATCTACGTTTTTCTAGAGCACCTATTGCCCATGCAACATAGACTCTCTCTATCAAAATGTTTAAAATTCGTTTTAAGATACATTGTTATAACAAAATATTCAGATTCATCTCTGTCGTTTTGAAATTGCAGTGACATAACTTAAGTTTTCAATTAAACGATAAACCTAAACGTCCTTAAACCTACGACTTTATCAAAACTTTCGCCTTCAAGCGTATTTTGATAACGCTATAATGGAAATCAGCTTTAGATGGCAAGACTATGTGGTCCACACACTTGAGTAAAAAAGACCATATTTAAAATCAATATTCAAGTGGTCAATTTCCTGTCTTCTTTTCAGTTTAGGTATTAATTATAATTGATCAACGACGCTCATTTACAATGTTAATACAAATTAATCTGCATGAGATGATTTAATCAGCGTATTTTAAAATGTTATTTTGCTATTTACCTAAGTCCTTCAATACAAACTTGTGTTGAATATTTGACGGGCTGTCTTGGTTTTTTGGTCGGACTAAAGGATCTTCCTGTATTTGTTTCATTTTCTGATAACAGTTAATTTGAATAATTAAATTTGACATTTTTGCTTATGTTACTGCCAACTACTACTGGTATATTGTACACAGATAGTTCCACAAAGAGGCCGTTGTTTCATCTCTTTGGCAGTATTACCGTGACCGCCTTTATCCAAAGAATATCACATAAAATACGATTGAATAAAATTTCACATGTACCTCGTTATGCGCATATAAACTTACAGGGCAGACAATGATCTCGAGAGTGTACCAATTTCCAGCTGAGCTTAAGTCTAGAGCGAAGGATCGTCCTAAGTTTAAACTGTTTACTCCGGGCTTTGGAAGTCTATTTGGAAAATATAGTTCAAATATGTAAAATTACTACTAGACTTGGCGTGCTCATAGCTGTTCAATGCAGGATATAACACAAACCATGATAGTGTTGGTATGTAACCTTACTGACTGTACAAATAAAAAATACAGGTTTTGTGCAAGTAGTTTACTAATCATAATTAAAGTTATATTTTGTTCAAGATATCTTGACTTACATGCACTATATCGTATGCTTAACAAAGTACATATTTAGTCTTAATTCGTGAAAGTTTGTTAAATTTTTAACACATCTTTGTATTGAAGGACCAAAGTAAATAGCAAAATAAAATCATAAGATGCACTGTTAAATTATCGCATGCAGAAGAATGTATATCAAAATTATAAATGAGAGCCTTTGATTGATTAAATTTAATATCTAAGTTGAAAAGAAGACGAGAAAATTAACCACTTGAAGATTGATTTTAAATATGGTTTTCATTTACTCACATTAAAGGACCACATGGCCTCGCCATCTGGAGCTGTATAAAATTCTAAATTGTAAATTCTGAAATTGCACTAAATATTATGTATTGGTTTGAAACTGTTTTTGTGAGTAAGTGCATAACCACACCTGGGTCACCTTACATTATGTAAGGTACCCGCCAGTTGGAGTGGAGAATTATGAAACGCCGGTGTTGCCTTACATAGAATATTCCATAAGGATCACCTCGTTTGAGCTTACTCCCGGACGAATTATCGAAACATATTCAGTTTGAGAACTGTCAGACGTCTGCACAATTGACAGATTACAAGCAATCATGTATGAACCATTCAAGGTGTTTCTGTGGACACACAATTCCTGGTAGTATTGTTGGTAAATTAAAACTATACATTCCATAAGTCAGACGAGAGCATGGGGAGATGGTGCCTGAATAGGTAACCCTAGGTCTTTGAAACATTTGTCAAATGAATAGCTATAGTCTGCACTAGGTGACATCACCTCTTACTAAGGAACAGGCAATAGACAAGAGACTTATGGGATAGATGTTTTTCATATAATATAATTTTATTATAATTGTCCCTGGTAATAGAATCATACATAGAGAAATTCTGACACGGCCTTATTATCAAGCGATACCTGCATACAGCATGCATTCAGAATTCTTTATGTACTATATTCACTCTTGACATATATTACTTTACCGTATGTTATATGTTATCAGAAGAGATTTTGGATATGATACATTTACTTATTTAAATTTCACCGCTTAAATTGAGCTCTAAAATGGTCCAGATCAAAGCAGAATAAGAAACGAAAAACAGGAAAAAATCTGAAAAAAAAACAACAAACAAAAATCGCGGTAGTTGAATTTGAAACTCGCGCGCGCACCTACAACATTAAGGATTTAGTCACATAACCACTTGGCTACTTGATTACTATACAATAAAAAGAACATGCTAGCATATTAGTATACAAACTTATTATCTGAAATGTCTACAACGTCCGAAAATACGGCTGCTTTCACTGGTGTTTATATCTCATTATAGTATACTGGTCAATCAAAGATAATTATAAAAGTAATTGGACTTGTCTTGACAAATCACGTACTGCAAGTTTGCAAGGCTGATCACCCAGAAAACCAGTGACTGCCTCCTAGATAGATATATTTATTTTGGCAACAGTGTACATATACATGTATATCACATTGAGCCTTGCCCGACCTATATGGTATGGGAATTAAGGGACCAAAACTATTATGATCGAACACATGTTGTCCGTATTCGTTGAAAATTGTTACAAAAATGCAAATTATGTGAATTATGAAATGTTTTAATACTACTTACATTTAAGATTTCAAAATCACATCCGTGCAGTCTGATCACGATCTGCACTTATCTCTGTTCATTTATTGCAAAATAAGCATCTACATAGTTCGCTATTCATTTAATATATATCAGTATGCTAATGATTTATTGATGAGTGGTCATGATTTGCACTGCTGGCTCTTTGTTTATAGCAGTATGGTCGCCATATGCATCGCTTGTTATTCATTTATTGCAGTCTGATCATAAGCTGCATTGTATGATTTTATTGCACTGATTGCTGTTTTTTTATTGCAGTATGGTAATGATCATCAATGATCGCTTTTCATTTATTTAACAATGGTCATGATCTGCATTGCTCACTATTCGTTAATTGCAGCATGGTCATGATCTGCACTAATCGCTGTTTACTTATTGCAATATTCTGGTCATGAGTTGCACTTTTCGCTTTACATTTATTGCAAAATGGAAAATACCTGCACTACTCGCTATTCATTCATTACGAAATGTACATCTGAATAGTTCATTATTACTTCTATATATTGCAGACAGTTCTTGATTTATTGCAGTATGGTCATGATCTGCACTGTATGTTGTTTATTCATTGCTGTCTGATCGTGATCTCTACTGTTCGCTACATTTTTATTGCAGTCTGATCATGATCTGTTCTGTCGCTATCCATTTACTGCTGTCTGATCATGACGTGTGCTGTCGTTTTTTATTAACTTCAGTCTACTCGTGGTATGCACTTGCGCTTTTCATCTATTGCAGTCTGGTTATGATCTATACTGTCCCTTTTCATTTATTGCAATGTGATCATTATCTGAACTGTGTCTATTCATTTATTGCAGTCTAATCATAATATGCACTGTTCGCTTTTCTTTCATTGCAGTTTGATCATGATCTGCAATCTCGCTGTTCATTTATTGCAGTCTAATCATAAAATGCACTGGTCTCTTTTCCTTTATTGCAGTTTGATCATGATCTGCAATGTCGCTGTTCATTTGTTGCATTCTGATCTGCGCTGTTTGCTATTCTTTTAGTGCAGTCTGATCATGATATGCACGGTTGTCGTTCATTTTTTGCAGTTTAATAATGATCTGTACTGTTCGATACTATTTTACTGTAGATTGATCATGATTTGCACTGTCGCCTTTGATTCATTGCACTCTTTTCATGATATCCACTGTTCGCTGTACATTTATTTCAGTTGTTTATGAGTTACAGTCACCATTGGCAACGCTTTTTATTCATTTATTGCAGTCTGGTCATGAGCTGCACTATTATGACTTTTGCAGCATGATCATAATCTGCATTAATCGCTATTCTTTTACTGCAGCATAGTCATGATATGTACTGCTTGCTATTCTTTTATTGCAGTTGTTTAATAATCTGCACTGTTCGCTATTCTTTAATTACAAAAGGGTCATAATCTGCACTGTAGGCTTTTCATATATGTGAGTCTGGTCATGACCTGCACTTCTCCTTAACAATTCAAGCCAGTATGGTCATGATCTGCACTGTTCGCTTTTTATTAATTGCACCCATTGCCCGGTCTGCTCTGTTTGTTGTTCATTTATTGCATTTATGATCATGGTCTACACTGCTTGGTATTACTTTATTGCTGATTATGATCTGCACTGTTTGGTATTCATTTTTGGAAGTATGGTCATGATCTGCACTGCTCGCTTTTAATTTATTGTAAAATGGTCATGATCTGCACTGTTCGCCTTTCATTATTGCAGTGTGGTCATGATCTGCACTGTTCGCCTTTCATTTTTGCAGTTTGGGTAATGATCTGCACTGCTCGCTATTCAGTTTGAAAATTTTCAAGGGGATTCCCTACAACTGTTTATGACACGGACTAAATTGTGATGCAGAATATCACATTTTGTACAGGATAAAGATCAAAGCATGTTTGATCAACCTAAAACGTAATCTTTTGAATGATTTTCGAAAAAAAATCCCCAATTACAAATTATATTCTTACGAAATATAGCATCCAAACAGTTAAATGAATTGCATAAGTATGTACAACAATATGTTTAATATCTTAGTTTCTGTTGAATTTAAAGTATATTTATACACATCATACACATTTTGGTTGACAAAAAGACTTATCAAATGGTCGTGGGTTATGAATTGGCGCCTGCTGTGATGATGGCCAAACTGGACACTTTATTGCCTCCTTGGCAAATAAACTTCTTACGGCATATTGAAGAATGGTTTTACTTGTTCCATATAGTAAATGCGTTTCATTTAGCTACATACATGATGACCGAACTCGGGGATAAAGCAATGTATGTAACGGGAGACATAATTTTCTTGTTATCTTTCCTTTACAGGGCCCTGAACATAGACCCTGAATTTGGTAAGTGGTTCTAGATATTAATATTGTTATCTTGTGTAAGCCTATTGCTAAAATGCTTGATATTTGTTTCACTTTTTCTTCTCATTTTTAAAACTGCACGTATAAAAATAATAGTTTTGTTGTTGTATTTGTTATGCAATTTTGTATTGTCAAGGTAACACAATATCAGTATGTAGAAGCGACATGACATACCTAATTGTGTATAATTTCCAATTCAAATGTTATTTCAAGATCATTGCTGAAATGGAATTAAAACATAAACATGATGCACATGTTGCCTTAATAACGCAATATACCTTGGTATTAGGGGTCTAACAGACCGTACTACAATACACGAGCAGCAATCAGAGAAAATCATGACCATCCTGCAATAAAAGAAAAGCGATCAGTGTAGACCATGACCAGACTGCAATGTATGTACTGTTTGCTCTTCTTTTGTTGCAAAATGGTCATCACCATAGTTCGTTATTCATTATATATTTCGCAGTCTGCTCATGAGTAATTGCAGTCTGGTCATGATCTGCAATGCTAGCCGTTTTATATATTACAGCATGGGAATGATCTGCATCGATTGCTTTTCTTTTATTGCAGAATGGTCATGATCTGCAATGATCGCTTTTCTTTTATTTCAGGATGGTAATGATCTGCAATGATAGCTATTCTTCAGTATGGTCATGATATGCACTGTTCACCTCTCTTTATTGTGGTATGGTCATGATCTGCATAATCGCTATTCATTTATGTCAAAGTTACAATTTCTATAGAATGGGTAAATGCGAATTGAGATCTTGAATATCAATGTTTCATTATTAAGCCGTTTCATCAGAGCCATACATGATTCATAGTATAAAACGATTTGTAAATTTGATTTCATTTAAAAGTGAACAAAGTGTCCTCTTTCATCTGGAGATGTTTGGTAGTATCAAAAGGTTTATATGGTATAACTTATTTTGAACTTAAATAAGTTTATTTGTTAAACGTAATTAAATGTGGTAACTGCCTCTCAACCTACAAGTCTCTTTGATGTCTAATTTAGATCAATGTACCGGTAGTTTGACAAATGTTTCCTTTATAGTATAGAAATTTAATTATATTTTCCTCTTAATATTAGTACTATCCATTAAAGCTTTTCAGGGCTTAATGATTGTCTCAACATTTAAATGATCATAACTGTGAAACGTATTACTCTAAGCAGGATAATTTGAAGTTTAATAATTCTTCTTATCTGAAAGGAAAGTTCTTAATATAGCAATTGAAAGATCACACTGATGATTAGAGGTACTACAGTACACAAAGACATTTTAAAAATGTATCCATTTCATTCAATTTCCGTTGATAAGATTCATTTAGATTTAGTAACACACATCTGTGCACACTGTTCCAGAGATATATAATAGCGTTAGAAACATATCTTCAGCGGTAGAAAAATACATACCTCTATCTTGATTATTCAGATAGATAATATTAAAGACTAACTCTATCAATATGATAAGATTACACTATAAATAGCATCACTAGAATATCATTTCATTGTAATGAGCTACTTTTGAGCAAAGCTTATACTTATCCACATCTAAAGCATCGGCGAAAAACATTCTAAATGAAATGTTTTCAACAAACGAAATCTGTACTGACAAAGACACTTGAAAATCAAAATGACAGTTTAAACAGCATTTAATGAAAGCAGTTCGTGTATGATAATTTATATTAACCTTTAAATAGGACATTGTTGAAGTTAAAATCTAATTTCGGAATTGGAAAGAAGGCAGCAAATTGAACATTTAAGGGAATGAAAGGTGTCTGCTAATGGAGCAAAATATCAGAAAATTACCAATACCGAAATACTTCAAAATGACGTTATTATCTAAAGCGAAGCAGAAATCATTGTCAACCTTTAAATATCATATACACAACAAACCTATTAAGAAGAAATGAAGTATTCGGCGAGACACTGTAAAATTTGCAATCTAAAATGCGCTGTAGAATTACCTGAATATGTATAATTTGACCTTCATCATTTTTAAAATTTCTTACAAAGTAGACGGTGAAACATTTTTTTATTTTTCTTATATTGCAGTTCATATACTACTCATAAAAGTTCAATAATCAGTTGTGATGCCCCTACTCCGAATCCTTTGCTACACTCTTGTAGTCTAAGATTTGAGATATGTCTCGGGACAAAATGAAGTAAATTGTATCCCCTATTTCCTGGCATTTCTTTGTTACACACATTAAAATTGTATTTCGTAATTATACATTGCCTGCAATACGTTTCGGAACCTAGTACATGTATATAAACTTATTATCTGAAATGTCTATCACGTCCGAAAATACGGCTGCTTCACCTGGATTTTATTTCTCGCTATAGTATGCATTGATTGCTATTATCTTTCTATAGCATAGTCATGATCTGTACTGTTTGCTATTCTTTCATTGCAGTTTTATTATATTCTGCACTGTCGTTATTCATCTATTGCAGTCTTGTCATGATCTACACAGTTCGCTATTTATCTATTGCAAAATTGAAAATACCTGCACTGCTCGCTATTCATTCCTTACAAAATTGACATCTGAATAATTCATTATTAATTTTATATATTGCAGACTGTTCTTGATTTATTGCAGTATGATCATGCTCTGCACTTTTCGCTTTTCTGTTATTGCAGTATGGTCATAATCTGCAGACATAAGATTTATTAACATTATTTTTTGTTTTGTTTTGAACCGTTCGCCGAAAAATCAGAATAGTTATAATTGGACGATATTGATGTGCCACCATAATGGTTAAACTATTTTTTAAGTGTACTAGAAATTATATTATTATTCACTCCTACTCTAGGTTTTAAAAAAGGAATACATATGTGCAAAATACGCTTTTCAAAAATATGATTGTTAGTTTTACGGTGATATCGCTTTTGGTAAGAACCTCTTAAGTTTGAACACAGATTCATTTCCAAAGTAACACAATTGCTTAATCAAACAGAAAATCGCAATCACTTGAACTGAAATGCATGCTCTGTTTAAATATGGGCTTTAGTTTTATCAGGATATGTTCAACATTAGGCAATGTAAACCTCCGCTTTAAGTTTTAAAGACGGATAAAATATATATTGATTTATTGATTTTAATGATTTTTTCTTCAGTTTAATATCGAATGCATTTAATTCTTTAATTGAAATACTGCTTATCACATCAGATACAATGTACATTAGATGAAATCACCATTAAATTCATTCCTGAGCGTTATGTCAGCAGTCAAACAAACTTTTCTATTTTCATAAGCAAAGTGTCATTCTAATTGTCACAACTCTTTTAGTGACCAACAACTAATTGTGAATAATGTGTACACCTTATCTACAATATCAACGATTAGCTGTAAGACAGCTTTTTAACAATTTAATTTTGAACCCACAAAGGCACTCGGTAAGGCAAAGTCAACTAGATGAAAATACATCATGCAGAATAATTTATATTAACTTTCTAACAAGAGTCCGTAAATGTTTAGGTTTCATTTCGATAATCAAAGGACGACAGGAAATTGAACATTTGAAAGTAATCTTTAATTTGACAGATTGAACCACACATTTAAGCATAAATGATGCCCTAAATTTTTATATAATGTGTTAATTTCAAGTGAAAGAGAAACCTTAATAACTTTCAAGTATTTTTTCTTTGATATATTCATTTGGCTGAAGCTAAAATTATTTTGGCACTCTATAGCTATATAAGTGATATTTTGACTGTTGCATAATACAGAGGTTTCACTGGATGTAGCAAATCAGCAAATATTAATGCGTTGCAAAATGTTAAATAACTTTGACAGATAGTTTATTTCAATTGCTTAGTACAAAAGCAAAGTATGTTAACTGAGGATTAGTGATAATTAGCGTACCAATGGTTGTACATCACATTCTGACGAGTTCAAATGCATACAAATACCAATATATGTATTATATAAAAAAGTGTAAAGAAAATGTTCGAAACTTATTGCGATTAACTGAGTAAGGGCAGCGCTATATACCAACTGGTTGAAATGCTAATTTCGGCAAACACATGAATAATGAATAAAAGTTTATTTATTGTCAAAGTTACCATTTCGTTAGAACGAATGGTTAGCAATGGATATCGTAAATATAAATGTATTCATTTTCAAGCCGTTTCATCAGAACCCTTTCATACATGTACATGTACTATCGATAAACGATGTTGCCGATATGATTTCATTTAAAAGTTAACCTGGTGTCCTCTATCACTTGAGGATTTTTAACAATATTTAAATGTATCTATAGAAGACATTTTAAACTGAAATGCATTGTAGGTATATTTGTTAAGGTTGTAACAAACAATTGATAGGGATAGCCTCTCAATCTACAAGTATCTTACTTCATGTCTCTTTGATTTCTAATCTAAATTTAACTTCACAGACTCTTGTTTAAATTATTACTATACAATTTTTATCCTAGGCAGTTTATTCAATAACTTAGTTATGTCAAATTTGGCGACTCAAACGTCTTCATTATACAACCGTAAGTTGACAATTGACCTTAAACCTCATTTGCTAAAATCGTCAACGTAAGGACAAAAATGCCAAAAGTGACCTCCTTAAAAGCTGTATGTGTATGTTCGATTTGTTTTTGTTAAAAATCATGTTCATGCATTAAGCGTTTGGGATTTTGTCATACGAAATACAAAGAAGTTTCAATATGTTGTGTTTGAAATAAGGACAAATCCCTTTAGTTAAATATGCTTGTCTGTCATACACTAAACATAAGTAAAATGTTATAATACACGTCTTTTTATTATATTGCAAACTTGCATGAAACGCAACTCCATGGGCGATGTACGACGCGGCTGTGAGTGCGTCCATATCATTATAAATGAGCCCACATTATCACTTTACATTGCATATAGACTTACGGCTTTAACATAGGTTACGCCTTTTCATACAAAGATTAGTCTTACCAAAGGTTTGGGGGGTGGGGGGGCGGGGGGAGTGTTGGCACAAAAAGAAACATACACTATCGAGCGGTGGTCTGCTTCAAAGCTATCACATCTAGTCATAGCATGTGACAGAGGCACGTAACAGTTATTCTCAGTATGGTTCATGTGTCATTCAATTAATTTGCTTATTGTATTGCCTCTTTATATTATATTTGGTCAAATGAGAGACTAGGAAAATGTTTCTTGAGTAGGTAGCTCGCCTTGCCTTTGAACTCTAGCTTTGCTTGAAAAAGCATCATGCGAGATTATTATCTGATATATGTGTTTGTAGCCTGAAATTGAAGTGCACAATAGACACGGGAACTGGAACGCAAGTCAGGCATATATATGGAATATTCCGCAAATGCCCATTGTCTTATTGACAATCCAAGTCTAAAGTTTCAACGAATTCATTGTTCCATCATTGTCTGTTAGAATTTTGTGATACCTCTGGTCATATTCTGTATTAGATGAAGATAACAGCCAGTTACAGTACAAACAATAAAGAGGACCGCGATGGGCATGCTTTTTCCTATGCCTGAAATGCCATACTATCAAGTTATGTCATAATAAGCCTAACAGGAGTGGATGCTTAAATGTGTAGCACAAGATCCTCACATACCATGATAAGTTGAAAAGATGTCAGTTGCAGGTAAACGTCTTAGTAGTAAATTGCAATGGAAGTTATGGGGCGCCACGTTTGCCAAATACTATTTCAATGTCGTCATCCCAGGTAGAATCTGCGACGGACAATTACTCGAACTACAGTCGTCTCATGACACTATGCAGGTTACACCGAATCACAGTATGGACGTTTTCAGGGCAGTGCTGTTTATGCACGCTCTCTCGTAGTAATGTGACGACGTAAATACAAAAGTAGTGCTGGAATTAATGACACGTAGTACATGGACAAAGTAGCTCATCGAGATTATGCCAACTCTTTACCATGCTACAATGTGAAGGTATCCGCCAATTTGAGTTCTGAGACGCTAGTCTTACCGAAAACAATAAAAGGTCTATAATAATACAACATTTTGACTTAAAGGAACTGGTCTTTTAGCTGGGTGGTCAAAGAATAAATAAATGCGAATAGAGAACTTGAATATAAATGTTTTCATTATATAGCCGTTTCATCAGAGCCATATGATACATCATCTATTGTATAAAAAGATTTGGTCAATTTTGTTTAATTTAAAAGTTAGCAAAGTGTCTTATTTCACCTTGAGATGTTTGGCGATATAAAAATGTTTGCCAAATGTTTCCTTAATAGTAAAGAAACTTAAGTTTATTTTACACTTAATATTAGAACTATCATTTAAAGGTTTTAGGGCTTAATGATTGTTTCAACATTTAAATGATCATATTGTAGAAATCACTATAAATTGCATTATTTTTGATCGAGCTATTTTGAGCACAGCTTATACTTATCCATATCTAAAACATCGGCAAATAATTGTTGATGTATTGAACGAACGGGATCTGTACTGACAAAGGCACTTTAAAATCAAAATGTCAGTTTCAACAGCATTTAATGAATGCAAATTATATCAACCTTTAACGTTGAGCTTGTTGAAGCAAAAGTCTTATTTCGAATTTGCAAACATAATGGGAGATGATTTATATGGTCCCTATGCAAATCAACATTTTGAGGTTATAATAAGTACTTACTGTTTAATGGCCATTTGGAATACTTCGGATTTTATAGTTGTACTTATTTTGTACTGTGAGGCAGTGGTAAAGCGTCGGTTTTGAGGTCAAGAGGTCCTTGGTTCAATCCGCATAGGAGCCATTTTTCGTTATATATTTTATATATTTCGTTTTAAGTAATTAAATTGATTTAAATGAAAATTGATGTCATTTAACAAGATATGGGAAAGTGTCCGTTAGACCCTCAATACCATAACGGTATATTGCGTTATTAAGGTAATTCGTACATCATGTTTATGTTTCGATTACATTTCAGCAATGATCTGGAGATATCTACGACGTATGTTCTTAAGCTTAACCGTTTTGCTCAAACATTTGAAAGGGACATTTTTTAAAATTACATTTAAATTTGTATTTATAAACAGTATGTGATGTCGCTTCTTCATAATGATACTACCGTGACAATACAAAATCACATAACAACACCGATAGAAATATCACTTGTTATACGTGCAGTTTTCAAAAGGAGAATAAAAATATCAAGTATTTTAGCAATAGACTTACACAAGATAACAATATTGAGTTACTTAATTCCCTGTTCAAGGTCCTGTAAAGGAAAGATGACAAGAAAATGATGTCGTCCGTTACATACATTGCTTAATCCTCGATGTCGGTCATCATGTTTGTAACTGATTGAAACATATTCACTTTATGAAACAATTGAAAATATTGCTCAATATCGCGTAGGAACCTTATTCACCATGAAGGCACTAAAGTTGTATGTGAGTTCATAGTTTCTTACACTTCATTATTTTCAATGCCATGCTGGCTTTCCCTACAAACAGAGCAATGTGGCTGCGCATTAGTAAACTATATCTCGTGATTAACCCGATAACGACAGTGCAACACGTGTGCTTTGGCAGTACACATTGTACATTGATGTTCAAACAATAATTTTACTGCCAACAGTGCATTCTTGTAAGGCATTAAGCTTGCCCTTCCAGCAGTGCATTATGGCAGTGAATAAAACGTTAGACTGTATTTGGAATGTTCTCATGGGTTTCACTGCCAGCAGTGCAGTCTGACAGTGAAATGTTTTTTTTTTGTACTGACAGCACTGCATTATCCTATGACAATTATTTAAATATTAAAAGTTGGCACTTTCCCTGATAGACTATACGTAACCGACGACTCAACATACATCCCATTGTTTTCTTTTTACGTGACCGCAACAAGAACTAGTATTTCGAGATACTGCTGACGATCATCGATCATAAACAATGATACTTAACCACAAGAACATGAATACCAACTTCGCCATTGAAAATAACATAACATATCGTACATGTTTTGTACGGGAATTGCATGTTATATGCGAAAGTGCTGACGTGTAGAAGCACGAAAAGTCATTTTGTTCGAGCTAAGTAAGTAGATTTAAATTTGACATTCGATATTTTTGCAGTGAAAATAAAATAAAGACTGTAGGGCCTGGGTGCATAGGTATACGAGTCAGGTTGCCCTAAACGCACAGTTGTTTGTTTTGACCGGAATCTAATTACTGTGAAAACATGTATAATCCGTTTTTGATGGTTTGTTTAACTTAGCAGAAACATGATTATTTATGATAGTTTAAGAAATTTGGAAGTAAGAGCAGCTACACCCCGCACTTTATCAAAGTGCTAACTTTTGTACACGTTTTACTGTACTTAAGCAATTACAGTAGTTCATACTCATAGGTTAAATCAATTTATAACACTTGCGCTAATATTTGTGCTTTAATTCAGAATTTCTATCTTAAAGACATGTTTTCATAACTAAGTTTGGTAGAGATTGACATTAGCTTAAATGTTGTTTGCCCAAATCTTCAAGATTGCTGTCTCAATTATTACTATGTTTAGAACTCATGCAAACCTATACATTTGTGAATAGTTCTGATTAATATCCATACAAATAACAAGAACTACCTGTTAAAGTCGTGACGTCGCCTTTAATAAGCAGACGTGTGGCTGTATTTATTGTATTAACGGCGCCAAAATGTGTGACGTTACGTTACGTCATTTCCGTTTTCATTGTTTACTTTAATGTTTAATGGGTAAAGCGCTGTAGAAGTCAAAGTTGGTAAGACTATTTTATTTTTTTGATTTAGGTATATAAAAAGCACTATAATTATTTGTTCATAGAAATGGTGTTGTTTAATCATATGTATGTGATTTAAGAATTTATTTATTTATTTTATGATCTATTTGCTGACGAAGTTGGATTTAACTTTAACTTGAACTCAAGTTGAACTTGAGTTATCTGAATGCGCTGTTTGTATGTTGTGTGCTGTATGCAAATAGTTTCTATGATATGAATATTTGTTTACTGTTTTAAATTTTGTTTATTTCTCCTTTATAGAGAATCGTCACGAATAAAGATATATAACTGGTTCGACGCATT
>JAUMHA010156607.1:0-11068 GCA_032359765.1 Saxidomus gigantea
GACAATTGTTTTCTTGAAATTGAAAATTTTCTTTTTTTAGCGTAACTTTTCCATCTGGAGTGCAGTCGCTTTAAATATTAATCAAATATTAATTATAAACTTTCTCCTGATATTTTCTGTGTTTAACGAACCTGTTCACACGTGAGACCTCTCTTTGTCACGCCGACGTGTAAAAGAAGAGAAAGGGTGTTTTTTGTCTTACATATTGTATGTTAATTGGTTTTTATGTTGTCATTTATTATGCACCCTTCGAAGAAGAAGGGTAAATTGGTTTGCAGATGTCGGTCGGTCGGTATGTCAGTTATTTCGTCCGTCTACCAACTGGTTTCCGGATGAAAACTCGAGTACGCTTTGGCCTATGATCTTGAAACTTGATGTAGAGGTTAGTCATTACCAGCAGAGGAACCATATCGGCAATATAGAGGTCAGTATGTCAAAGGTCAAGGTCACAGTGACCCGGACTGTAGAAATGTTTCTGGAGGATAAATTGAGAACGCGTGGGCATAGTATCTTGAAACTTGATGTGGAGGTTGGTCATGACCAGCAGATGACCCTATTTATTTTTAGGCATGTCAAATGTCAAGGTCACTTGCCTTTTTTGTAAAAGCGCATGATTTCTTTTTTTAGGCCAAACTTGTTTTTGTTTAAAGGTAAACATTTTTTTAAGGCCAAATAGTTTTTCCTTTAAGGCCATATGAAAAATATACATACATTTTTCTTCAAAGTTTAATTGCCATAAGACGTAATAACCTGAAAACAAATAGGCCTCAACAAGTGTTCAGATGTCATTTATCTACCCCGATGACTCTTTGTGTTTTTTTTTTAAGATTTAGTACTAGTATAATTTTTCAAATCTGTTTAGTGTCAATCCGAAAGTGAAACGTGAATATTCAATCTTTTCGAGCCAAAGCGTCAAAACTAGGTGTACAGTTGTTACTTTCGGGCAAAGTCGCTCAATAAATTATCCCTGTTAAAAAATTTAAAAATTACCTAGTAAGTGATTGTACTAAAATACTTTTCATCATTATTGTAAGCCAAAATTCTTAACAGCTGATGTTCAGTGTGCAATTATGAATATATTGACACACAATCTTAATGTCATATATATTTGTAAAACAAGTCTGAGAGGTGTTTGGTGTATATTGCTTTCCCGTACCGTATTATTGCACACAAGACAGACGATTGGTAATTGTCTACAGGCGAGATAATAGGCCATTGAAAAAGATTCCTGTTTTTAAGAGATGTTTCTCTTTTTACCAGTGATTTGAGAAATACAGCAGTGGCTGTCTAAAAGATGGTTGCTAAATACAGGTGTCTGAACACTCAGACTCAACTGTAGTCATATGAAAAGTCATGGTTCCGAAAGTAACGCGTGAATAGAAGACTGCTTCTCGTTGTCAATATGTTCATGTTTTAAATAAGTCTGTGCTGTTACATGTTAGTGGTATTTAAGACAGAAGTTAAGTCCGCGTCATGCTATCAACTTGAAGTTAGGTAGAAGTAAAATCGAGCGCCTTAAACTAAACAACACATACTAGTAGTTGAAATATTTGGAAACAGTCAGTTTCATTTCTATTTTCGTCTGATCAAAAGTAAATATAGATCGCTTACTCTTTATAAATAGAACATAAAGTATTTTGTTTTTTTAGATAATGATATAGATCTGCTGGCAATAAAATCTGCAATGAATTGAATTGTTGATCTATTGATAGCAAAAATGCATGCACAATAACATTCAATTTGTAGATTTGGTTTATTTTGGTCTTTAATTACAGATAGCAGTTTATGCATCATCTCACACGTACATTTGTATATTAAGGCAAAGCGGACCACATACCCTAGCTAACCGTTTGCGATTGATTGAAACAATAGGTAATCGTTTTCAATCATATGGAAGAAAAAGGCACAATTGTTTCAACATAATTCGATACTGTCTGATTCTACTCCAAAGCTGATCATGTCGTTCGACGTCACAAAGTCAGCCGTGACAGTAGTTAAGTCGGGATAGTTGATATTTGTTTTGGTACGCTATAAACTTATAGACACATATCTCATTTCTTGATTGCTCTGTAAACCAAGGTGACAGATTACTGACCTGTAATTTATATTTTTCAAACATGGACCAAGACGATCATGCCAAGTGGTTTGCAAAATGTACTAAACGAGATTTAAGTATGTCCATGATTCTTTCTAAATACGATGTTTAATCTCTTTTTGTGTATTTCTTAGCATGCCACATCTGGTCATTGTATGGAATCAGGATAGAATATTACAAACACAAAATTAAACGTTTTCTCAGGACTATATCCTTTGTTGGATGTTGGAGATGTCTTGTTAAATAACAACCTCACATCACTCTTTCAAACACTAAGTTTTTAGCGACTGTAACTCTTTGTTTCTCCATCTACTAGTCTATTTCTCTGTTCTAAGTTCAATATGAAAACATTAAAATTCTATTTTTCTGCAACCGGTTAGATCTATCAGAATTCAATTATAATTTGCTCATATAATTTAAATATCACTTTTTTCTGATATCGACACATTGTCCTTGTTGTTTGTTTCATTTAGAAATGAGTGTCTCAAGGGGGTGTAGCACTTTTCTTAAATATTCTATATAGAAACTTAAGAAGTTTTGTTTTTTGAAATGTTAAGTCCTGATTTAATTTAACTTACAACAACTGGGTTCTGTATGACTGTAAAATGCAGAAGAAAATTACCCCTCACAGATGAGGCCCTAATAGATTTTTAGTAGAAATAATGACTATATTTCGTAAATGAACATTTTTTAGAAACATTTTATAAAAAAAACCCACTGTTTAACCTTTTTACGTATACGCTTCACCCAAACCGTTTTATGAGGCTTAAAACGGATTAGAAAATTGATAATATTTCCGACATAACCTGCTTTTGATGGCATCATTTATGCAGAGAATCTAACAGCGGCAATCAATAGATGTAATGTTATTAAATGCATTTATTGTAAGGTAATACTGACGGCATTTCAATATCTGCATTGCCATGCAATAAGACGCTTGCAATTGTCTTTCCAACACGTATGCATTGCTATGTACTATTATTTTCCGATTGAGTGTGATCACCAGAATCTAAAGCAAATAACAGTAGCAGAGAGACAACCACTGTGAACTGATTGACTGTAGCGATGACCTTTCGTCATTGGACAAAATAATCATCTTGGAAAACTGCGAGTGCCTCGAGACTAATTAATATCAAGAAATCCAAAAACTCCAAAACGGCAAAAGTAATCTTAGAAAGATCATCAACGTTTAGAAGCAGTTCATCAATAGCTAACAGTCTCTGGTTTAAAGACGGGTCATTTTTCTTCATTTATACATGGTATTTTTAGTGTATGTTTCCAAGTTAGCTATAATTGATGATGCTTTATAGACACTTTATCACAGTTAACTGTACAGAAAAGAATGATCAAATAACTGCTCCGTAATGAGAAATTGGTGTTTCATGTTACTAATTCTACAGATCCGCGCTGTAATTAATATTTTCCTCGAATCAATCGAGAAGAGACCGATGTGCAATCAGTTATGCGTTTTATATTACTAAGCATTTTGGTAAGGAACTGTTTGTACCGTTTGTACCATGCTCAAGAAATCCCATGCATCTTGTGGAATTGAACGTCTCACTTTTGTCTCACTTTGTGCATACGTTTTAGAGTATAATGAAGAAAATAAAAAAGTAAACGTGAGTGAAGTCAAAATTTGTGTTATCATTTCGCTTAGCTCACAGAAAAGAATGCAAATGGGTGATAGCAAAATGTGTGTTATCATTTCGTTTAGCTCACAGAAGAGTGCAAATGGGTGATGGCTTTAACCATTTTCAAAGTCTGTGACAACTTTGCTTTTATTATCGCTGTTTTGTTATTGCTGTTTACCATAACAATGTTATCCCTTTCTTACCTGGTGTCTGTTAATTATGCTTTAACGTGTAGGAATGCTGTCGATCTCGACTAGCCTGCAAATATGTGCAATATGACCATTATATGCACTATTCGCTGTGAAGCCAATAAAAATTTATTGGGCACTGTTATGAATAGTTAACTGTACTGCCGAATCTGAGAAAATGGTTGGCATTTCAGACTAAGGTGTCAGTTGCACCGAAACGATATATTCGTGCTACAATGGTTAACGATACGGTCAATATATATACTGGTTAGACAGCATTTGTTTTTTGGCTCAATACTTGCTGAACAGCAATTCATTTTAGGATATTAATCGAGGTTATCTATGTGTCTGAGAAGGTGATATTGTTTCTGTATAAACTGTTCTCCTAAATACTAAGTAAGGTCAGTGCAATCCTACTTCTCCGAGACTTATTTTTACGATTCCGTAAGTTTCGAATGCCAAGTGATTTGGTACAAAGTGGAAAAGTTCGCTCGTGGCTTGTTTTTCTTATTTATTGTGTCCTTTCTTGCTCTAGAATCTGATTTAAAGTCAATTAATATATATTTCACTTTTTCGTGATACATCATGCATTGTGTCTGCAAATTAAAATCTTCTCCCAATTAGTTTATCTTTGCTGTTTCTGTTTCGACTTTGTTTTATATAATGTATACTAGTTTTAATAATAACTTTGAAACATAATGATTTTTCTAAGTGCTCAGTTTGGCGTATAACCCCTTTTTGTAATGAGGCGTTTGTCTGAAATAAAACGGCTTTCAATTTTATGCGTGTTGAACATCATTTATCACTTTTGCTCGATATGTTTGTAATAGTTGCAAAAAACAAGCAAGTCTTTTTCAAAACAAGTTTGTCTCAAACAGCCGATTTATTTGATGTTACAGTTTGTAATGCATTCTGCAGAGAGCACAGGAAATTAATTGAGTGTGCATCAGAAATCCATAAGCGAATGCAGTATATGCATGATTTGCAACACCACCATCTGTTTAATATCCTGTTTTACCGGAAATGTGCTAATTATTATGTTGCACAAAATAATTAACAAGCAGCAAATAGCAAATGGTAAGTATTATAAAGACTTAAATGAATTAAAGGGTGACAGTTCTGGGCATTAGCATGGGTGTTATATCTGTTAAGATATTTATCTTAAGGTAAATCTATCAAGAATGTTAACTAGATATCAAGATATTTATCACGATAATAATGTTGTTAACACGAATTAATTCGCGAACCTAAAGTGGATATCTTACGGCAGAATTATGTCAACAGCAAATGCATACCTTGTAACAGTTAAACTATTGTTCTTATAATTTCCAAAATGCTCCGAATGCCTTTAATGGTTTCAGTCTGATGCATGAAGTCTTAAAGGGGCACTCCCTACATCTAGCCGATTATATTCGCGAAACATAGATTATGTGATCTATGAATGTAATATGAGAAATAAATACAATTCAAAAGAAAAATCTATGGCAAAAAATGCGTTATTTTACCACAATTAATCAATATTTACCGTACTGCGGCATATTTTATACCGCTGATTTGATCGATAATGACTGGGAATGCATAGCTGAAACGTTTAGGTTAAGTAAATATACTTCCAAAGATTAGTTTGACATCAGTTAGAGGGTATGTCCCTTTAATGATACATTGTGACAAATTGGCAAGTTAGAGAAACAGGTCATCCAGGTATTAGGAAATTTGGTTTATTTCAATATTATTTGAAGAAAGTAAAACACATATGGTATGTGCACATACGATTTTTATGCTAGAATTAATGTGCATTTTAATGTCATTGTCGTACACTAAAGTTGTACCAAGACTTCTGCCTTGCTTTTTTACCAACCATTTCTTTCTTTGCATGTATGTTTAAAGCAACAAGGCTGGAATAAAAAAATAACATTGTACTGCATAGACCAATATCGGATATCATGATCACAAGAATAACCTTTACTTTTGTAGACACAGATGTTGGGCAGGATACTTAACTAATCATAACAAACAAAATACAAGTCATACAAGCCATTAATACATCAAAAATGACAAATAATCAATTGCAAGGTTACAAAATACCATCAAAACGTCCGATGTGAGGAAAGAATAATTTGTTAACTAGCACCCAATGAGAAAGGACAGCAAAACATCCTATAATAAAGTACTTTTGATAGAAAATTTAACTGCTGCGTATTTTTTATGAATGGTTCTGTAGATATCAACAGCGTCTTAACTTCACTGATATGTAATGTTTCTGGAGCCATCCATCTTTCAGCTGATGATGTTCTCTATAGTTACGTATTTTTTCGGAATTACAATACAATCCTGATAAATGTGTCTAGCTGACTTTAAGTATGAACTTTGTGCTTGATATGTTCTGTGTTTAACGAGAACATGTTCACACGTAAGACAGGGCTTTGTCGCATCTTCGTGGAAAATAAGATAAACGTATTTCTCGTCTAACATATTGTATTGTTTTTTAGTTGTCATTTATTTCTTCAGTGTTGTCAGTTTTCTTTTTCAAGCAGTCAATCGCTCATAAAGTATTCTTTTGGCTCAGTAACGAGTTTTATTCTTTATATGCTTTAGTCCTAGTAAAAATATCAAAGTTGTTCAATCAGCATCCGAAAGTCAATCTTTAAAAAATAAAAAACGGCAAAATTATGTAAATGTTACTATCTGGCAGAATCCGGAGACATAATTCAACAAATTATTGCCTTTATGGAAAAGCATTTTAAATTCGTCGAAATTAATTGTTATAGAACAAACAGACTTTTCACCATGCTTGCAAGTCCAAAACCTTACCAGCTGATATTCAATGTTCTATTATGAAAGTATTGACAAACCATCTTTTGCCTGACAGCTCTGACAGGAAGTCTAGTAGACTATATATCGACGAACGAAAGTGAACTTTCCCCATAATGCATCAGTGTATTCATGACGTTAACTTAAAGGCAGACGACGTACATAATAGTGAATGTCTAAAAGACGGCTGTTTTATACAGAATTTGAACATAAGATACGACTTAAGTCCTGTAGAAAGTCATGTTTCCGCAAGGAACTCGAGAAGAGAAAGCTACTTCTCGTCAATATTTGCACGTTAAAACCTACCTGTACTGTTCCATATACTAAGAAGTTTTTAAGACAGAAATTAAATCTGCGTCATGCTATATCAACTGCGACAAGTTGAAGGAAAGTAGAAAGTAAAGAAAAATCGACAGCTGTAAGCTAGACAACATATTACCATAAATGTAGTATAATGTAGTTGAATTATTTGGATACCGTATAATGGCTTTTTTACTACTTAGACCTTCTCTTGTGCCAAGTTGTCTTGTTTATCGTGAAATTAATTGCATTATCGTAGAACATTTTAATTCTATTTTCGTATAATCATATCTTAATAAAGATCGCTTACTATTTCTACATAGAATATTACGTAACTATTTTGTTTTACAGATAATGATATAGATCTGCTGATGTCCGCACTAAATTGAAAAGGGGGTTTATAGACAGCAAAAATGCATGCACAACGGAATTGCAGATTTGACGCTTTTTGTATCATCTCCCTAGTATTACAGTAAAGCGGACCACATAGCAAAACTACCTGTTTTCAATTGTTTGAAATCTTAGATAACAACTTTTAATTATTTGAAAAAAATTCAGGATAATTCGATACTTTATAATTCTACTCCACTAAGCTGATCTACTAAGCTGATCTTGTTGTTCGTCGTGACAAGAACAGTTACATTTGTAAGTCGAGACAACCTCTAGCTGATAGTTGTTTTCGGGCGCTTCACACTGCCTTGTTATTCTGTATACAATTGAAATACAGAAAAATATGGTTTTTTGATTGCTCTTCATAACCAAGATGACAAATTGCTGACTTGTAATTCATACTTTTAAAAAATGTGGACTAAGACGATCATGTCAAAAGTTCTGGCGGAATGAGAGTTCGGTAAGTGTAAGTAAAACCTCTGGCTTCTCTTTTGGAAACGATTATGGTATGCGCAACGTTTTCTGATGATGAAAGTTTGTCTTCAACAGTATGTAAGTTTTGTGGTACACGGAGATGCTTATCAGTAACATGTTTATAAATCTAAAACGATGTTGATATGGTGAAATTCCTTTGTAAGCGAAATCGCCAGTTTCATTTTGTAAAGCATTATTGTATGCAGAGTTTTTAGCGACTGTAACTCTTTTATCTCAGTAGATAATAGCTAACAATGACACTCTCTTACGCTTTATATATATTCCCAAACTACTTTGGAGATATAAGATGGAAGCTGAAACCAAACCATTCATCATGAAGGCCCCGCTTTTCTTTGTAAGATAAAGTATGCACTGCCTCTTGCACTTGTTAACCTAAGGCCAAAATGACTTGTTTTTCGATAAACTAGCTTTTATATTAAACTTTAAAGCGTGAATGTCAAAACATAACCCTCTTTGTGCTAATGCGAAAAGGCGAAAAGACTGTTCCTTTTGTGTGCGTAGTAATTGTGTGCATAAATGGTGTATGCCTATACCAGTCGGGAAGGAAATTTCTAGGAGTAACAAAGCTCTAATTTTCACCGCTGCTTAAGGTTGTATAAGTTTCTCCAGTAAAATTTATGTTGAAAGTTATTCATTTATCTTGAATATGTTAATGCCAAATCTTTATATTTGAGATATCAGGTTGACATGACAGAAGGTTAAGGAACAGTCAAATGGCCTTTCTACATGTTAAAAGAGAATGCAGCACACGCATCTTGTGCATTTTTATTGTTAGCAACCTGTTTACCCATTACTTATCAGCCTCGGCCGAACCGCAAATGAGGTAAAAATATATCAGAAAAATTATTTAATTCTGACATAACCTGCTTTTGAGGGCGTCCTTTATGTGGAGGTTCCAATTTCGGCAATCGATAGATAAAATTTTATTAAATACATTTAGTTTATGGTAAGATTGAATGCATTTAAATGTATGCATTGAAAAATGTAACATGCTATGAAATAAGACGCTTGCAAATGTCTTTCCAATCTATAAATGTGTCCATTGCACTGAAGTACTATTTTCCAATAGAGTGTGATCCTAACATTGTGCAAATACCGGTAACAGAGAGACAGCGTCAGGGAACTGATTGACTATAGCGAAGACCTTTCGTCATCGGTCAAAATAATTATCTTGTAAACTGCGAGTAGCCCCAGACCAATTTATATCAAGAAATCCTATAAACGGCAAAAGTAATCTAGGTAAGATCATCAACGTTTAGAAGCAGTTCATCACATGCTAACAGTCTCTGGTTTAAAGGCGGGTCATTTTTCTTCATTTATATGAGCTATTTCCAGTGTATGTTTTGCAAGTTAGCTATAATTGATGATGCTTTAGAGACACTTTATCACAGTTAACTGTACAGACAAGGGATGATCAAATAACTGCTTCATCAGAAGGAATGGCTGTTTCATGTTACTAATTCTACAGATGCACGTTGTAATTAATATTATCCCATGGAAATTCGATGGGAGACCAAAATGCAATCAGCTAAGCATTTGTATATTTTTAAGCATTTTGGTAAGTAATTTCTGGTACCAATTTCGCTTTCTGCTATTTGCATAGTCATTCTTTGAATCTTCCAAATGAACGTGTACTTCATACAATTGAAAGGTTAATATAAAAAAAAACTTTTATTAACTACATACAAAGAAAGAAAGTGTCAACTTTCTCCATCTGCTTTAGCTGTGCTAAAGTTTAAATCGAAATTGACAACTTAATGCAAATGCTGTAAATCATAAAATGTTGAACTTTTTTTCCGTGTGTTTTCGCGAGAGCACTCCTTTGCTAAACATATAATCTCATCAGACTAGGGATCAGACTCGTAACCTGAGGACCGCTGATCTACCTGTGGTTGAACTCGTTGCCCCTTTTTCGATAAAACGAGTTTACGTGGAGGGCAATATATGAGATCAGTAATCCTGCTGAAAAAAAGTTTATTTATCAGATATTGACTGCATTGAATGAGTTTTTTCTTACCAGAAGCCATTTGCAACCGTGCCATTTGTAAACTACTCGTCTTATGTAATACAAAGGCTCTTTTTAAATGTGAATGTATACAGATGTTAATCTTTGAGAGTAATTCTGCTGACCGCAAATCAGTTGCTGTGAGTTGGTTAAAAAGCTGATAGACGTTTGAAGATATTAATTTCACTTTGCCTTCACGTTATCATCCAATGAATAATAGGAAAAAAAATGATGGCCCTAGTGGAATCCCGTATGGAAACAATATGTTTTGTTGTGTACTTTTACCATGCAATAAATTGTTTTGTGGTTGATATATTGAGAAGATTCAATTTTATTTTCGAAAAATCAAAACTAAATAAAGATCGCTTTCTATTTCTAAATAATATATTAAGCACATTGTATATTGTTTTTTAGATAATGATACAGATCTACAGTAACTGTCAACAATGTCTGCAATAAATTGAAAAGGGGATCTCAGAAATTGAAATGAAAAACAAATGCGGATTTGGTATTATTTTGCTCATTATTTAGAAATGGTAGAGTATGTATCATATCCTACGTATTTAGGCAAGCCGAAAACGTACCAGATAGTTGTTTTGGTACGCTCCACACTGCTTTTTAATTTTCTATACAAATGAGATACAGGAAAATATAGTTTCCTGATTGACCTTCGAAACCAAGGTGACAAATTGATGACTTTTAATTCATATTTTACAAACACATGGGGCTAAGACGATCATGCCAAGTGGTTTGCATCATTTACTCTGCGAGGTTTCAGCATTTCAAAAATTCTTTCTAAAGACGGTGTTGCATGTGTTTGATCTGTTTTTGCGTCTGTCTTAGCCAGCCATCTGGTCATTGTATGGAATCAGGATAGAATATTGCAAACACAAAACGTCTTCTCACCACGTCTTTAATCGCTAAATACAAACCTACATGTAACATTATATTGTCAAATAAGTAATGTTGTAATAAGAGTTTTCGTAAGTGCTTCTCTTTGAAAATAAATATTGGTATGCGCAACGTTTTCTGGCTTCTCTTTGAAAATAGATAATGGTATGCGCAACGGTTTCTGACTTCTCTTTGAAAATAGATAATGGTATGCGCAACGGTTTCGGGCTTCTCTTTGAAAATAGATAATGGTATGCGCAAC
>JAUMHA010156718.1:0-16863 GCA_032359765.1 Saxidomus gigantea
GTTAGAATCATGACCCCTTTTATTATAGCAAATGGTAGTCAGGTGAGCGATATAGGGCCATCATGGCCCTCTTGTTACCCACGTAACAGTCAGCTCCGAAAAATTATTGTTTGGATGAAATTTTATTACTCTAATACCACAATGCAAATTTCAGAATACGTAATTTTCTGATTTTGAAAGAATTTCTCATATGTGGGATGTATTATACAGTAAAATATTGTGACACTATTTTAACATCAAACAGTTACCATAGCAACATATGTCATATTTTTCAATAGTTTTCTGCACAGGTTTGAACTGTGTTTATAATGATGGAAGTAACAGTTTGAAACCATTCTAGACAAAACAATACCATGAAAAACATTGTTCATGCATTTTAAATGCAAAAAACTAAGTTTATAACTAAAATACCCCCATTATTTTTCAAGACCATCATTAAATATTCATTTTCAAAAATAACAGCAGTTACTGTATTTTCCAAAAGAGCATAATTATTATAGTGGTATTATTTATACTGATAGTAATGTTTGCTTCAATCGTTTTTCTGTAACAATTTTAAGGTTTCATAGTGCCTTGCATGAAAACGAAAAATCTTCCTTCTTGTATTCTTGTCATTATTGTCGTTTCACTTAGTTTTGTTAAAATTCTTTGAGAAAAACATAAACCACTAGATCTACCTACAACAACAAAATTCAAAGTATCTTGCACACCGTTAGTCTAGGCACTGTTTAAATCGCTAGAAATGAATTCATGCTTTTAAGGGATTGGTATGCATATTGCATCTGGTGGAAGTACTTCATATTTCGATACTACTAATATCATTGTACCAAATAGGTTTAATATATACATGTATCCTGTAACAATCACTTTTTAGAATGTAGGACATTGTCCCCTAGGACATTATACCCTCAGCTCAATTTTTCACTGGAGGACATTAGCCCTGTCATTATTTTGCAAAAGCAGACATTAGCCCCTTTATAAAATTATCTTTCTGGATGGATCTTCAGAATAATTATCTGTATATTCTTTGACAAAATTAATAAATCTAACAAAAAAGCCTTTTATTTCAACCTTTTGATGATATTCAATCAAATTTTAAACTTTGAAGAGTGAAGGGGATAATGTCCGCCTTTGCTAAATAACGAAGCAGCTAATGTCCTCTTGTGCAAAATAGAGCTATGGGGACAATGTCCATTTACCAGTTTTTAACCTGTTCCATGACAACTCTTACCCTGCTGGCTACCGGTACAAGTTGTGCTGCCTTAATTGGCAACAGTTTGCCATTCAGCTTATAAATTTTCACTTAACATAATTCAATATATACAAGTCTATGACAATATATACAAACTCTATATAGTTTTGTCCAAATTGAAAGCATGAACAATCCATTTGAGAAAACCAGCACGGTTCGAGTTAGAAAGAATATTACACTTTGATTAGTATCTAACTACAAAACTAATTTCAATTGTTGGAACTAATGTCGTTTATTTGTCTTGTTGCAGTTTATGCATTGCTTGTACATTGTATTTGCATGTAATTCATTTTGTTTGATATTGTTTTGCACATGTGAGAATGACTATTGCATGTACCATTTGCTGTTCTTGTTTCCTCGTATCAACTGTAGATAAATTCTGCCTTAATGAAACTTGGTAATAATGTTTGCTAGCAGAATTTCTAGGTCAGGTCGGGTTAAATAACTTGGTTAATGTCACCAGTGATGGCAATGTAATAGCAAAGTTACTATCCTTTGATTGTTCAACATTCATTTTAACTTATTTTTTCACAAAATACTGCTTTTTAATCATTCTCTCATTCTCTCATCAAAGTTCTTTTTTTCAAATCATTAATTGTACGCAGATATGCTTGTTCCTGTTCATATCTTAATTATGTTATGTAGTTATGACAGAGTTGTTGCCCTTTTAAACTTTTAAAGTGACATTTTTATGCTCATATTTTGTAATGTTATTAGTCGGTAGATATATTTTTGAAACATCACAGCAATACTAATGGTCAAGCTCTATAAGGGATCAAATTACAGTAAACTCTGTATATAACGACTCTGGATATAGCGAAATTATGGATATAAGGAACAAAATTTCTGGGCCTGTTTTTTTCCACACTTCATTTGATATGATAATGTTATATGGATATAACATATGGCAGATATAAGAAACAAATTTTCTGTGCTGGATTTTTTTTCACTCTTTATTTTATATGAAAATGCTATATGGATATAACATACCGGTACTCCAGATATTTAGAACAACTTTAAAAGGTCATAAGGAGTTGGTTATATACAGAGTTTACTGTACATGAGCAAATTTATTGTCCCACAATGGTTTAATATTTCTGTAAATTTCACTGTTATATCATTCAAAGAAGCTTTTAAGGCTGCATGTATTTTGAATTCCCAGGATCTTTATGAATTGACTGATATAGTAAATTTATTTATTAATAGTATAATGATAGAACCAAATTATATTCACTCTAATACAATGTTGCATTTGTCTTTCTTTCGTATTCAATTCGTTTCTTTGAGTAAAAGATTTGTCAGACAGCCTTTCTTATTTTTTGCAATATCACTGAAAAAAATACCGTGCTATGTTTCTAATGTCATTTCTGTCAGTAAGACATCTTTCTTGATAAAATGATAGCTACTTGTAAATGTGATCCTAGGACTTTAACAAACATCTTTTGCTATACTAACAATTCACAGAAGAAGGAAGATATTGTTTTGTTGGTGTTAGTTGAACAGTGATAGTCTGTTGGTAGGTCTGGACGTAGTGTTATGCATGCTTGGGGCAAGTGTTTGTTTGTAATTGTGCTTATTAGGTCTACCAACCTCTACAGAGGCTATAATCGGTACGACCCGATTTGGGGCAAGTGGCTAATTGACACTGATTTTAAGCTGTCTGAGAAAGCTCAAGGTCACATTGACTCCTTCTATTTAACTGATTGCACCAAGGAGGCATTCATATTTACACAATCAATTTTTGCTTTTTTTTTCAATTTGCTTTTTTAAATTCTATATTGTTTTATCTACCCAGTATTGTATAAACATGATAACTGTATTACTAACAAAACCATACTACAGCAATTACAGTCTGAATTTGAGCTACGACCTTTCCTCGTTTTTTACCGTTGTTTTACAATGACCTAAAAGTACATTAACTAATCAGTGCTTGAAATCGGCATATAGCATAGAAATATAGCATACCATAATTATTATACTGTGAATTAGATATAGACATAATAGTTTTAGTACTGCAAAGTCAGAGAACAGTCGGTTGTTTAAAACTGTTTTAAAAACAGATTTCCATGAGTAAAAATGATAAAGGCAACATAATAACTGCGCAAAATCTTAATTGCCGAGGGATCATTCTCTCGACAGCTTACAACATAGGATGTGTCAGTGTATCGGTCATGGCATTCTTCTAAGTTCTCAGAATATAAACAGCATACTTTTTAAGGTTAAAGTGAAACTTAGAATATAAACATAAACAGACAATACTTTGTTTTTATATAGGTGAGGCTGACAAACGTCAACGTGAACTGCCAGCAGAATTACGTCAGAACAGACCACCTCAAGGAGCAAGACAATTTGGAGAAAGTATGGCTCGCAAATTTGTATTTATACTGATTTCTTTATACTAATTTATTTATTCTCTTACAATTTAGAGTAATCGCTCTTGGGACTTATTTATTTATTCTCGATTGCAAAACAAGTTCTTACACTCGTTCAATGTAAAATCAATTGTAAATGTAGATAAGTTTCAAGGATTATCATATTGAACTGTTGGGATATAATTGCAACATGTTAACCAGAATAGTGCAATATATCTATCCTTTGTCAGTGATTCAATCATGTTAACTAGAATATTGAAAGATTCACTTTGTCGTTAACCAAATCGTTGTAAGCAAAGGTAACAGTGCAGTACGAGTTGTATAAACCATGACGGTAATCAGATTATGTTTAACTGTGGCTGCAGTTAGTTAATGATAATGATAATAATAATGATAATGAATTTATTTTGAGAGGCTGCACAGTTGGGCAAGCCCAATCTTCCCTGTGGGCCTCTAAATACATACAATTTACATTATTTTTAACAAAGTTATTACATAAGCAATTAATAAAATTTGTTACTGGTAAATAATATGAGACCTGAAATACAATGTATTTCAAAACTGCCAAACCTGTTAAAAATTATTGATCTTGCAGCACTAACATTGATCAGAGATGTTTCAATGTATGGAATTAAGATTCATATTTAATCAATGGTTCAACAGGATTTAAACCCTTATGAAATATTCAGTTTTGATAGATGTATTAATTTTTGTCAAGGAATTAAAGCCATATTTTGTTTCTGTCTAGAGAGCATGTACACACCAGATCTACACAATGAATTACGAACTAGAATGAACATCAGTGATGAGAGAACGAGTCCCAGAGGGAAAGACGAAAGGCCGCTGTCATACACACGAGACGACTGGTCACAGGATGACCGGTCCAATCCTAACTCGTCACCGCGCGGGCCAGTTCAGAGCAGTCCGAGGAGTTCGGGTGTAAATTCACAGAGTCCGAAACGTAGTACTTACATATCCCAGTACTCCACTGCTGAAGAAGTGAGAGACTGGTTGGAGGTTAAAGGATTTACCAGAAGGTTGTTAATTAATACTAATTTATTTACTCTCAATTACAAAACAAGTTCTTACAACTTTTGTTAATCGCTTTAGAGACTTACATCAGATGGGCATCAACCTAAAAGAGAGAGAGAGAGAGGCCATGAGGAAATATCTGTGTATTGCCTATAATGGTACTACTGCTACTTTGGAGCTGGTGGGGATCAAACCTGGGACTCTCAGAACCTCAGACGAATGCACTAGTGCTGTACCAAGATGGCTAAACAGCATATAGAGTGCTGTAAAAATTTAAAATTCATCCAAACTTCAAACTTACAGTATTTTTGCATTCACATTGCATTGCTTTTAAACAAAGTGACGTCAGTAAAATTTACCTCCTGCATTTAACTTTGTAACTGCCTTAGATGTTACACAACTGTCCACTATTATATAAATAAAAGAAATATTGACAGGCCTGCATGTTACTTTACATACTGTAAGAGAAAACTAAGAAACCTGTTTCCAATTTTTGCAAATGGGTATTTTTCTTGACAAATATCCCAGTTTCTAGATTGTGTAAAAGAAAGAGTTACAATGAAGATTTTGTATTGACATTATCAAAATCTTTCATGTACTATGAAATCTCTGTTAAGCAGACAGTCACAAAACCAGATGGCTATAACATAGCAAAGATGTATTATTTTGGATACAGCAAAACTGGCTTCACCTCAGTGAGATGGCTATTTAACGAAGGTTGTCACTAACAGAGGTTCAGCTGTATTTTCTAAACATTCTTGAATTCTTCATTGTTCAGATTTTCTTTTATATTTAAATACAGACGAATGTATGCTTAATATTTTTCACATAGATGTATGGATCTTCTATCTGGGTACAATGGCCTTGACCTATTTAGTCTCGACAGACAGGAACTGGAGAGGCTTCTGGGAAGGGACGAGGGACGTTACCTTGACAGTCTTCTTACTGTCCAGAAAAGCAACGCAGGGGTAAGGTTTTTATTTAACCCCTGAAACGAAGTTAAGGGGGAAATATAGGAGTCACTCGTTGGTTGGTTAGATGGTTTGTCCGTCCGTTGCATTTTCCTTGTCCAAAACATAACTTGAAAACTACAGGTTGGAATTCAATGCAACTTCATACAATGAACAAGCACATTGAGAGGAAGTGCAGTGCACAAGAACCATTACTCCATCTTGACCTATTACAGAGTTACTTGCCTTAGTTACTTTTCTTTGTCCAAAACACAACTTGAAAACTACAGGTTGGAATTAAATACAACTTCATACAATGGTCAAGCACAATAAGAGGAAGTACAGTGCACAAGAACCATAACTCTATCTAGACCAATTACAGAGTTATTGCCCTTTGCTACTTTTCCTTGTCAGGAGCATAACTTGAGAACTACTGGTTGGAAATAAATACAACTTCATACAATGGTCAAGCACAATAAGAGGAAGTACAGTTTTACAGAGTTACTGCTGCCAAGAACTATATCTTTTTTTTCCATTTTTTGCAAGGTATTCTGCTACTTCTAACTTCTTCAGTTGATAAAGCAGTCTTTCAGGGGTATTGATCACATAAAGTGATAGGTCTAGTTATTTCTCCCTTTTTTCATGGCAAGTAAAACTTGTTGTTAGTTTTAAGCAAATGCCCTGTGTGTTAAGTAATTGGAGCAGTTGGTAGAGATTCATTCAAAACATGTGAAGTACTTGGTCCTGTAGTATGTACACACATGTACATGTGTAGATCAGTTTAAGTATAATTGCAGTCATTCAAATTTACTTTTACAGTATCGAACACGGGGAGCTTCTGAACTGAAAGCAATATTGGAGCGGAGAAAAGAGCGGTCAGATCATGATGGTCCAGATGACGGTTATGGCGGTAGACCAAGTTTTATGCCGGAAACTCCACCAGACTATTCTCCACCAGAATCTGAGGGTTAGTTTGTCACTAGCTGTTTTGTTCTTGAATTTTCGTCAGCTATGGTTAAATTAAAAAGCAGGTTACTAGGACAATAGAAGAAGTACAGTTAACTCAGTATAATTTTTTTTTTATAATAACCTCATTGGAACCATATTTATTTGTTCCTTATACCCGCAGTATGTTATTTCTATACAGCATTTTCATATCGCAAAAAAAAAGACAATAGGGGCCCAGAAAATATACAATGTACTCTTAATATCTGGAATTTGGCTACATCTGGAGTTATTATATACAGAGTTTACTGTACTTTATGCAGTGCTTTAAATGAATTCAAATATCACAGCTAAAGGTTTCTTAAAAATAGAGTACGCTGGTGAAAATTTTGATACTAAACAGTTATCATGTCATTCAACAACATCTACAAAGTAAATGGCAGCCCAAATAAATGATGCCAATATATTTTAAACACTTTTAGGTAAATTTTGAATATTTTGTCAATTACAAAATCTTTAATACCCCAAGATATACCCCCCTCTCCCCCTCTATGTATTTATTAGGGTATTCATTTTATGGTACATTACCCTGGTACATACTGTACTGGTTTTAAAAAGATCTCATTAAAAAACTTTTCTCCTTTCAGCCTCTTCCGATGATTTTGGTGATGCTGGTAAAACATTGCGCCATCTTTTAGAGAGACAGAGAAAGAAAATTCAGCAAGGTGGTTTCTCTAGAGGCCCCTACCAGTGATGCACCAGCCTTTCACTGATAATCAACATGCATTCCTGACACATTTACTCATATTCTCAGTTACTTGGAACTGTTACTAGTTGCCATACCTTGTTACATTATATACCGGTACAGGATTTTGTTGACAATATTCGGTTGTACTGAAATGTTTACCAATGTTTTTGTCTATTAAAGATACACAGTTGTTATTTGAGTTACACTGTGAAATTAATTGTGCCATTCCAATAGTATACCCTGTTGATCTTTTTGCATAGATACACTGTTGAACAGTGGCTGTGGGCAAAGATTCAATTTTGTTCTAAGAAAACTCAGCACATTGAAATGTCAAATTAAAAGGTTATCATTTTAAATACATGTTTAATAATTATTGCAAGTGATATATTGTTTTTATGATCTTCTGTTATGGATAAGGCTGAAAAAAATGTGTTTCAGATTGCTTTGCCAGTAATTTTAAGGTCACTCAGTATCTTTTCGTTCCGTTTTACTTTAAAACACTTGAAAATTATTTGTGTTATATTATTTTCTCATAAAAAATGTTTGAAGTCAGCAGTAAAAAGTTAAAGGTCGGTCACGAGACCAGAAACACCTATTGTTTCTTTGGTTAAGTAAACAACATGGATTCAGATTAGACAGCATGCAGGAACTGCCTGATCTTGATTCTCAGTTGCCAATACTTGACATTCTTTGTCTCATTTTTTGCTAATTTTGTATAAATGTTTGCATAAAAATATTGACTGAAAAGTGTTTACATGGAATTTAACGTAACACATTGTATATACATTGTCATACAATATTAAAGGATTTCCATATCATTAAATAGTAGCTGATACACAAAATGACATACTGATCATACTACATGTATATACTGTATAAATACCTAGAAAAATCATGTTAAAGAATGGCTGAAATATGTTTGAAACAGGCTTTTAAACCTGACAGATTACAGATTTTAGATTTTTTATACCTATTGGCTGTTTTATGGCAAAGGTAAAGGGCCTAAAGGCTATTTCAGTTACTCAGTGTAAGAAATCTAATATTCCTTATTATTGTATGACTTCCTTGATTTATGCATTGTGATTGGTCTGTTGTTAATCACATGACCTGTTATATCAGAGGATATCACCTCACACAGTGAATATTCTAGTAAACAAAAAGCATGCGACGTTAGCCTTGTGCTTTGATTGCTGTCCAATTATCAAAACGACTGCAAAAATTAATCTTGTTACTGTCAGTGACAAAATCATTCAGTTTGCTTACATTGTATAATCATTACTTTGAATAATGCTGTCAAATAAGCTTTTGTTTCATGGATACAATAGTACATTCATTTCTACTTTTAATAAAATAACTAAATACCAGTTTTATATTTTCTCACTCACACATCAAAAAATTCATTCGTTGTTATGTTTTTGCCATATGAATCAAAAATACAGAAATGTATAGGCAGAAACTTGTAATTTTAAGTTTTAATTTTCCATAAGAAATTTATTGTGATTTCTTGGCTAGTTATTTTCACCTGACTGGGAAGAATCAACTGCTTGCACACTAGATAATGTGTTCAAAGTATACATTGAATTAATACTACAGGTGGGTCTTTGTAGATCACTATTGCTGCCCAGTGAACATTTATGGAATTTGTTATACATTCTACTTCACCTTTTAAAGATATTGTCAAATTGTTGTATTTTAGTATCATATATTTTTGACTGACAGTAATCTTAATTTATTAATTTAACACAAGACTACAATAATTTATTTAATTTGGACAAATGTCCAAACTTGAGACAATAATGTACAGCATCTGTGTTGAGGAATTGAAGGCACAATTTAGCCGACTCACCCTGAATTAAACATAGTGCAACCTTTCTGGAGCGAACACCCTTGGAAGCATAGAAATCTGTTCTAGGTAGAGAGATTTTGACCGGAAAGAAAGTGCCTGTTAAGGGAGGTTATTGCTCTAGGGAAGTGTTGTTGGGGGAGGTCAGACTGTACAACCTTATTACTCTAGTGTTCCATTCTCACCCAGTCATGTAAAAATAACTAGACAGTAACAATATCGTCCATAATGATACAGTATTAAATGTTTTACTTTTATATGTCATTTACAATGTAACTAGCCGACACTGTAAAATGTTTTCATTGCAATAAACAGATTTGTTACCTATAGTTTTGCATGTTCCTTATATACCCAGATCATCTGTTGCAATTTAAAGATGGCTACTAAACTAGCCTGCGGTTCATAAAGGCTCATCTAGACTTATGCCAAGGTGTCGGTTCATCTTGGCAGTTAAAAGCCTGCTTCGTTTGAACCCTTCATCTCACCAGCATTGGCTATGGCTTAAAATTGATAGATCCACAAATTTGTTGGAAGTATGATGGCATAGTGGCCCTTGGGCTACATGTATTCTCATTATATGACGTAGTGACAAAATTTGAAAAGGATTCAGTAACAGCCGTCGTGGGGAAGAAGTAATGCACAAATTCAGAGCCTGGACTTTTCTCTACATATTATGCAATAAAACAAAGTTAAAAAGAGGAATAAATTTGATGGTAGTTCAAAAGTGTTTCAATTTATATAATGTTGGACAGTTGACCTGACCGTCTCAGTATTTAGACTCCTACCCTACAGTATAAACTGCTAATTTTCTTGCATAATAAAAGTTGTGTCAATAGTTGGGCTCTAACCCATGACCGTACACCAGTGAGAGGGTCAGTGACCACAAGTCTGCGATCATAACCACATGACTACAGAAACAATCCTTACACTGGTAAAATCAAACTGCTGATCATAACCAGGTTTAATAGCTCCCAAGATCTTTCTTCTGAAATATCGGGGATGATCAAGTGCAATGAAGCAACAAAATATTTTTTTGGAAAAGTTTTATTTATTCAATAACAAATTTATTTCAATTTCAACCTATCTATCATACACACATTTAAGAAAAATATGTCCATGACACCTTGGTATTGTAGTACAGTTAACAATTGGAAGAAAAATGTTTCCTAGAAAAAGTCTTTCAAAAAATGCCTATTTTAAAGGAAAATGTATTTTTCTCATCCAAAGTTTGCATCTCGTTTGTTGTTAAATTTGTTTGCTTTTAGCTGATCTTGGCGTGTTACACTTTTGTTTTGCTCTTTGTTTCACGTTAAACATTACAAACATTTATACTGAGAATGAATGATCCTAAGATGGTCCTTCACCAAAAGAATTGAATACTTCTGGAAGTCTGGTTGACATAGCAACCCGAAGAAGAAAATTGATAAAAACAATGCAAAGCAAAAAGTACATGAAATGTGCTGGAATATCTGTTCATTTTAACAGGCATGGCAAAAACTTGACTTGGACAGAAATCCATTATAGCACAAAATTTCATATAAAAGGTGAACAGCTATCAAAAAGAAAATGACAAAATTATTTTCTCACCTGACCATTGTACAAAAGTGTAAAAACTGAAATTCCACAAAAACATTAGAAAAAAAAGTTTCAAAATTTCATTTCTGATTCAGTTGCAAATTTAACCCTTAATTGTTTTATGTGACAACTCCTAGTGCAAGAAATTATTATTTGCAAATCTCGAGAACTGACACCTAGTTTATGAATAAGCACATTTTTTGACAAAAGCATTATCAAAATGAATACATCCCCTATGCAAGCACACTTACAAAATGGTTCAAAAAGGAAATTATACATATACATAGACATGTACACTAGGAACATTATATACACTTAATATATACATTCCCAATTCACTTTCGATTCAATGGGTCTGTACGTTTCATCCCTGCTGGCGTATACCGGCATATCTTTCATATAGCCAGGCGGAATCGGGGCGCATTATCAGCAAAGGGAACTCGATAAACCGGTGTTTGCCGGTGTGGATGAAACGAATATCCTCAAATGCAAAACAGAAGTAACTCTTTCTAAATTTCACATTACTTATAATTATATTACATTACATGAGGATTCAGTGCAGTACAGTCAAAACTTGCATTAAATCTAAAAAAACCCTGTTGTCTTAGTATGCAAGAGTAAGCATAATCTGTACATAAATCCCTTGATTTTTTTCTGCAGGTCTTTTAACACACCTTTCAATTGCATTTAAGATATGTGCATGCCCTAGAAAGCATCTCTTTTGCGCTGTAAAAGTATGAACACATAACGTTCATCTCATTTTTCTGTTTTATCTTTGTTGTTGTCTTTTTTTTTTCCCCGTCCCTTTTTTTCTTGACAACTATTTACATGCGTGACAGTGAACACAGCTAAAACAGATATTATTTTTTAATTACTTCTTTTTATTTCATACTGGAATGTTTTAAATACAGTATGCTTTTTGACTGCAGCACTTTCAATATTGCCGGAGGGCTTTTTAAGGCATCATGGTTGCAAGTTGAGTAAAATAGTAATCAAAATTCCATGTGATAAACTCGCTACGAGTAGATCAGGATATAATCTGTTGTAATATTACACTAACCAACTGAAATGCATCAAGACATAAAACTAAACATGTTCACAGCATTGTTCTAATTGCAAATGTCTACGTTTTACAACTTTGTCTTCATAAACATGAGCTATTTTTGTTTTATTTGAAAGGTACATTTCATACAAAGTCATCCTAAAAAATATCACAGTGAAGTTTATACCATGAGGCCCTAGTGTCATGGACATGTTACAAAAGTCATTTTACAGATTCATAATTTTATTTGCTTCAAGCAAGAAACTATTATCCAAAAGGTTTCCATTTCTTTATAATGTTCACAACACATTTTCATCATATTTCCATCAAGATTTGAACAAACATACATATAATGCTGACTTGAATGTATCAAGTATTAACACATGATTGCATTGTCCCAAATAAAATTCACTGGCGATAACATAACAGTTGGAAGTTGCTTGTCTCATCAGGTAACATCAGTTAACTGACAGTGCAGACTCTTGTGGCTTTATTACCAACATACAGAGACAAATTTGCGAGACCTTCACCTATACATCAAACAAGTTAAATTTCTCAAATGTACAAAGACATTAATATCATCTATTCCCGACAAAACTTACAGACTTAATACTGTAAAATTGGGTAATATGCGTGACGATTGTATTTTCACTATTTTTTTTGCAAATTTCCCACTTTGCTAATTCAAAAATCTTGTGAAAGATTCATTTAACATAGATTTACTTTTGAAGAATTTTCCTAAAACGAGTAGGTACATGAGTAGGTCTACTCACAAATCACAGAATTTAAGTCACATGAAAATCACCCAATTTACAGAAGCAAAAAGTGCACATGATAAACTGAACTGTTCACAAAGGCAAAATTACTTGCCCCTAGTAGAATAAAATTTATCATCATCATCAGCATCATCACTATCATCTTAAGACAGCCACAATTTTATGCCCAGGATTCACAATTTACTGGTAAGTTCACATTTATTTTAAGCAAGTTTCGTCGCATTACTTTTGCCATTAACTAACACTTGTCAGCTTGATCAGCAACAACAACAACTGTATCAATGTCATCTGTGAAAAAAAGCACTTAAAGCAAATTTCCTGCACCATTCTAGATTAAGGCCAATTTTTAATTGCACCATGTGACCCTGGTAAAAGTTGTTTCACTCCTTTCCAAGAACCAATCCGACTTAAAATAGCTGAGTAGCTGAATTTGGTCGCCAAGGTAACGTTTTAATCAAGTCTGACAAATTTCAAGCAAATGAGAACATTCTGTATAAATGCAGTCTCCTGGCAACAAACTATGTAAAAATCAACGTATCACTTTTCCAACATGACAATTTGGAAATGCCAAGAGCCGTCTTTTGCTTTGATTTCACACCGGTGGTGGAATTATGTGAAATTCCTTGTATCATAGTAAAAATTCAACGTTAGTTTCGTAAAAAATATATCACACCAGAAGGGAAGACAACTAACGGCTTCATCGGTTGCTGAAGTCTCCGGTATTGAGTCTAGGTCGTGGACGGTCACCAAAGATGTAGCGATTGTCGTCTGTAATACTTTGCTGTGCGAGCGCTTGCATACTTGCTGCAATCTGGTCAGGCTCCGATGGCGTCAACTTAAGTGTCATAATGAAATAAATTACTAACTGCAAATTACAATGTAAGTTTCCACATGAAAATTAACATCTACATTTGAAGACAACATTTTCCTGTCAAACATCAGTGCTAGTTGTTTGAAAGTAGCAGACACAATATATAAAGACTTGAAAATTCTGGAACATTCTCCTAAAATCCATATGCTCAATGTACATAAACTTAAAGCTGCTTGCTCTCAGAATATAGTGAAAAAATGTTTTTTGGAACTGTCTGAAATGAACATGTTTCAGAACAAATCCTCAAGTAAAGAGGTTTTACTCTTTAGTACAAATTTCTGAAAAGTTTGCTGTTTTTGAAATTATACACTTCCAAATTATGAACCCTTATAAACGCTTTTGAAATCCCAATTTACAATGTAACATATAAAGTGTACCAGTTCCATTTAACTAAACTCGCCAACATTTTCAGCAGATTTTTCTCAAATTGATATGTTGATTTTCATTTATGTTGTTAATTCTAGCATTGACTACAATTTATGTTTTATATACACGTATATCATTTTGGAGAAATTTAATTTTTTCGCTGGAAACTGTGAGCAAGCACCTATAACACTTTACTTGGTTTTCTTGACAAATACATAAAGCCGTTAAAGCTTACATCTTCTGATTCATCCAGGAAGTCGGACTTCTGGGGACGGTTCCATGTTGGAACTGAGATTGGTACAGAAGAAGAATACGTCAGCTGAGGCTTAGATCTCGATCTTGGTATCTCCGCAATGAAGGAATCTACAAAGAAGATGAAAATATACATGAAGCCTAGAGATTTAGTTTTAGCAACTTTTTACCTGTGAAGATAAATATGAATGTTATTTTAACAAATGTAGATCATGATCAGCCTGCACATCCATACAGTCTTATCATGGCCTATATTGTTCGCTATTACTTTGATAAATTTTAGATGATCACCCCTATGAACAATTAATGGTACAGCCTTAAATGAAAGATGGACAAGTCCATTTCAGAAATTTAGGGCACGTACCATCATCCTCTTCTTCATCGGTAGATGAGTCGTCATAAAATGGTTCCTCACTCCCCACACCATCAAAGGAAAACAGTGCTGGAATTGAGAACAAGAAATGCTGGATGGAAACAAAAAGTAATGGGGTTCAAGCTTGCTAAATAGCTGAAACTTTTGCTTTGTTGTAACTTTAGTATTTAATTTAAACCAGTTACAGACTCATGTTTTCGCAACTTGTATTAAGAACTGTAAATGATAGCATCTTGGGTTCTGATCAGTAGTTGCATCAAAACGAAGGTTTGTTGTAGTCTCGGTCATACTCCACTAACACAATTCTACCTATACACCACAGCTTTTTGCTTGCCACTAAAATACTGGTCTCGACATAGCTGAGTAAAAAGTTGTTGCAAGGTACTTTCTGTGTTATATATGACACAATGATGGGATAAACACCTAGCTACTTACGATCGTCATTATCTTGCTCTAAAGTTGGCGGCAGAGACTTAATCCTGCTCAGTGACTTCTGAAATAAGATCAAAACATAAACAACACCTACCTAGAATAATGCAAGCACAAATTAACATAGTAACCAATTGTTATATTCTAACAATCTGTTTAAAACTAAATATGTCTTTCTTCCAAAGCCATTTATTCCAAATGGACAATTTTTGTCTTATTACTTTGCAAGCTGCTTTGACGAAGGTTTGACTGGATCATGTTTGCTGTTTGCAGAGCTCTTGGTAGAGAGTTATACTTCCTCAGAATTAAAACCAGTCAATATAAAAGACACAGTCTATATAAAAGATACATTATGTTATGTTCTTTTCAGGTAGATTTTAAGGAGAAATATTTGTATGAATTATTAACAGTTGAATTTTCCTTGTCATGTAATAGTTTATATCTTAAAACTCAATCTTTTGGCACAGATTTCATTTATTTCACGCTGATGCCATGAACATGGAATAATTTCCAATTTTAATTGTTCAGAGCATTTTGACCTGCTGCAAGTTCTGTTATATACGATAATTTAGCCACTTTCCTACCTTCTTTGCTGGAGATTTCCTTGCTTCCGTTGACCTCTTTGAAGAATCTACAGGGAAAAGAAAGTTTGTTCATACCTAAGGTACCATTAATTATATCATTCAATGCAACTATACAGTATGTTCGTCTACATCTACCTAACACTAAAACCATTTACACTACTTTGTGTAAACCATTCTTATTAACCAAACAATGTACATTCTAACAAACGTTTTCTGATTGGCTGTGTCTACACAATTAATGATGAAAAAAAGAGTAAAATTTTGAATTATGGCATTTTAAAATGATAATTTAATCACTTTAAGGTAACATAACCATGAAAAGCAATGCCACTGTTAACAACAATAGACACTGCCACCATCATCACAATTGTAGGTTAAGTAACATACTTTTGAGCATTTTTGTCTTGCTGAAACCTTACATATCTGAAGCACAAAGTAGAAATATAGCGCAACCTCTCAAGGACGGACACCCTTGTTGTAGAGAGGTATTGTTCTGGAAGGTTTGATTCCTTGCAGGAAAGAAAATGTGCGTCTTTTTACAGAAGTTGTTGCTCTATGGAGGGTGTTGTTCAGAGATGTTGGACTGTATCTAAATCTGTACTTCTGTTTGATTGATCATGATATACACTGTTTTTTACTTGAAAGAACAATAAATAAGACCCCTCACTGATAACAAAGACCATACAGCTACATTGTACCTACCTTTTCTTTGTGTGTCCTCTGCATTATATGTGTCAAACTGCGTCGATGACAGCAATAAACTGAAAGCCCATTTTAACAGATGTTACTCATATATTTCATGACATTGTATGGTTTCATAAATATTGTTGTATAATAAATATATTGTAAAATCGATACATGAAAAAGATGATGTATAGACTGAAAGGAACAAACTTGTTTGTTGCCATTTTTGCCAGGTTACCTGGCTTCTCGGAAGACTTTCCTATTTCTTGGTGGTAATAAGTGTTCTTGAATTTTCCAAAATCATCAAATACCGGCTTGTCTTTTTAAAATTGTTATGTATATATTGACAATTTTTCATGATATACCTGATCATTTTCTTCTTCTCCTCTTTCAGTTTTGTCTGCAGGTCTTGGAAGGCTTCTTTCTGTGACTCTTCATACGACCTAAAAATAGATCACAGTTGAACAAAATTTTGATGGCATTAAGCAGGAAAGTGCTATTTGCCTTTTTATTCCTATATGGATAGTACCTTTTTCTTTACACCATTGCAAATGACCAGCAACACAGGAAAATGTTCCTTTGGACAAAATATTTGGAAACTAGCTTTCTTGCATATTTTGAACAAACAGTATTTCAATAATACTTTGTGTCCTCTTTCTATGATATGCTTTTTTATAGGGTATCACCAAAAAAAAAAAAGAATCATTTCGAATCACTGCTGCCATAGCAATGGTCTTGAAGGGTTTTGAAGCAAATATTATGTTTATGT
>JAUMHA010156829.1:5500-16859 GCA_032359765.1 Saxidomus gigantea
TACATTTATTGCTCTCAAGACACGATGAGAGAGAGAGAGAGAGAGAGATAGAAAGAGAGAGAGAGAGAGAGAGAGAGGTGTCATTACCGTGTACATCATACATGTACACAGTGTGTACTAAAATGACAAGAAATGTATGTAAACATTTTAACGAAAGACGAAAGGACTCGCTAAATACATGTACCGACGTAATGGTCTATTTCTACAGACATTTCCTAAAATAAATTCGAAATTTGGAAGTACAGCAGTATAACTTCAATGACACGGTAATAAACACTTTTCATTCAGCAACATTTAGAGTGATCACGATGCCTTAATATCATTTTCAACCTTTGTCTTCTTGGTAGTACACATTCATTAGATGTAGTATATGTCCATCTATGCATTTAGATATTAACATTAAGTTATATTATAAACTTTACTATCGAAAAATTACAGACGGGGAATATAACAGATAACAACAATTTCAAACAGTTAGAAAAATAGTAATAACTTATGCAAAATTCTCGTATGGGGTGAGGTTTAACTTTTTCATCTCATATTTCTAAAACCCGTTTCTAAGTACACATTCACATGCTATTATGGTTATTAAAACTTACTGGTATTATTACTTAATAAGACTGAAAATGTATTGGTATTAATATCAAATGCATGATGATTGCAAAACACGATTTTAGATATGTGTACAACAATACATTGTATTAATGTGCGGGATTTCGCCTGTGCTGTACTGTACATAGCAAAACGTAAAATATACTCTGTAAGATTGGTTGAAATGGCTAAAGTAGAAGACACATATGAAGTGTTATGTGACTTAATGGTGCGAGAAAATTCATTAAAAGCTGTTCAACAGATTTGGCGTTGTTTTCTAAAGAAAGAGCACCCCGAACGATAGGTAAAGAGCAGTACTCGGAAACACATAATGTTGAAGAAGGGAATTTGCGAATGGGCAAGCCATAAGACCATACACTGACAGAAAAGTATCTGGAGAATCGCTCCCAGCTTTTTCTGGAGGATACACCATAGAGGTGTTAGGAGGAGACCGAAACCTAAATATACAGAAGGGAGTTGTTGGGCCAAAGAAATTAAAGTACTTAGAGAAACTGGTTGTGAATTAGCTGCTGTACGAAACTAATTGGCCAAAGAAGAACAGTTCCTAGAGAAACAGATGGTGATGATAATAATTGATTGTCAAGCCAAGATAGTACCAAGAGCGAGGATATATGCAAAGACTTTAATTTGCGATTTAATTCTGGGAAATATCCCTGATGTGCTTAACAAACCTGACCAACAGTGGACGCAAAGACATGCTCCGAAGAGACGATGGCAGCCGTTATGACAAGCCAACGCAGAGCAGCCACTGAAGTTCTTAAATATACCAGTTCCTTCCTGGGATAAAGAGATTATTGTTGATTCCAAGGAGATGCTCAGAAGGAAGATACATCCTATGAAAAATCTTGAGTTTTGCAAAATTTGGGAAGATGAAAGAGACAAAGAGTCGTGCTTCATACAACTACACAATTCGAGAAGGGGTAATATACAGAGTCAAAAGACTTAAAGATCAAGAAACACTGCAGATAGTTGTACCGACACCATTTCGGAAAAGGGTAATGGAACTAGCTCGAGAATCCATAATGGGAGGAAAGTTGTCATAAAAAAAGACGGAAGACATAACATTACCTAATTATATATATCCTGGCCATGGTTGACTACGCGACCAAATACTCTGATGTTGCTGCTTTACCGAAGATAGATACTGAAAGAATAGCAGAAGCAATACTATGTGTATTTGCAAGAGTTTGATTTTCTAGTGAAATACTTAGTGATAGTGGTAGTTATTTTACCTTCGGCCTAATGAAAGAAATTAGCCGTTTGATATCCGTCAAAAAATTGTTAACGGCGCCATATAACCCAAGATGCAATGGACTGTGTGAGAGTATAAACGGAGTAATGAAAGACATACTCAAGAAGACGTGCCAAGAGAGACCAATATATTGGGACATATACCTACCAGCTGTTCTGTTCGCCTTCCGGGAAATTCCCCAATCCTGTACGGGATGTTCACCGTTTGAGCTTTTATACGGCAGAACAGCACGATGACCTTTGCAAATACTACAATAATTATGGACAGAAGAAAAGGAACAAGAAACACATAGTACTTACCAGTATGTGTTACACTTTAAACAGCGTCTAGACGAGACTTGCACAATTGCAAAAGAAATTCTGAAAACGCACAGAGAACTTACAAGCACCATTATGACAAGAGGACAAGGAGAAGGTTTCTAATTCATTTGTTGTAGTCTGGTCTTGCTCTACACTTATCGCTTTTATTTAATCCATTATGGTTATGACCAGCGATGCTCGCTATCCTTTTATTGCAGTATAGTAATGATCTGCAGTGATCGCTCTTCTATAATTGAAGTGTTGTCATGATTTGCACTGTTCACCTTTCTTTATTTCAGTATGGTCATGATCTGCACTGGTCAGATTTCTTTATTTCAGTATGGTCATGATCTGCAATGTTCGCTAGTCTTTTATATCAGTATGGTCATGATCTGCACTTTGCACCTTACTTTTTTATGGTCGTGGTCTGCATTGCTCGCTATTCTTTTATTATTTCATTGCAGTATGGTCATGCCCTGCAAAGATCGCTATTATTTCATTTTAGTATGGTCATGATCTGAAGTGATCGCTATTCTTTTATTTCAATATGGTCATGATCTGCACTGTTCACCTGTCTTGATTGCGGTATGGTCATGAGGTGCACCATCGCTATTCATTTATGTCAAAGTTACAATTTCTTTAAAACGAGTAAATGCGAAAAAAGATCACGGATGTTTTTTTCCATAATTTAGCCGTTTCACCAGAGCCATAATTATACATGATTCTTTGCATAAACAGATTTGTCAATTTGATTAAATTTAAAGGTGAACACAGTGTCCTATTTCATCTGGAGATGTTTGGCAGTATTGAAATGTTTCTATAGTAGTAATTCTAAACTTAAATACGTTTATTTGTTAGACGTAATTGAATGTGGTAACTGCCTCTCAACCTACAAGTCTCTTTGATGTCTAATCTAGACCAATGTACCGGTAGATTTGCCAAATCGTTCCTTTATAGTATAGAAATATAATCATATTTCCCTCTTAAAATGTGTACTATTCATTAAAGTTTTGAGAAATTAATGATTGTCGCACATTTAAATGATCATAATTGTGAAAAGTATTTGTTAATTTACGTTGACAACGTTATTTGTATTTTTATCATGAAATATCGCTCAATCCGGTTCGCGCGTGGAATATTATATCGATTGAATTAATAAAAAGAAATCTTAGTCTGTTATTACAAGCTGAAATCAAACCAATTTATCTTGATCTCGAAACAGGGCTCACTGAGTATTGTCAAAATTAATTTGTGCTAGATGGTGCAGGTCTCGTTGTAAATAGGGTAGGAAATACTCTCCTTATCAAGTCTAGCTAAGGCAGCAAAAAATCAAAAATAATATCAAACAGGGAAAGCCACGTACAAAAAAGCAAGTCTAATTGGTGAAACAAGTGTGGGTATTGAAGTAAGTTTAGCAAGTCAACAAGTCTAGCAAGTGGAGCAAGTCTAGGTGGTTGAGCAAGTCCAAGAAGTGCAACAAGTCAAGGAAGTGCATCAACTCCACTAAGTGCAACAAGTCCAGCAAGTGCAGCAAGTCCAAGTGCAGCAAGTCACAGAGCAAGTCACAGGAGTGCAGCAAGTTTAAGAAGTGCAGCGGGACCAAGAAGTGCAGCAAGTCAAAGTAGCGCAGCAAGTCCAATTAGCGCAGCAAGTCCAAGTTCGGTAGCAAGTTTAAGCGCCGCCGCAAGTCCGAGTAGTGCAGCATTTCCAATAAGTGCAGAAAGTCCAATCATCGCAACATTCAAGCAAGCAAAGCTGCTCCAGCTTTTATCGAGTCTAAGTAAGACATCGTTCCCTTAGTAGATAAACACTGACAATAAATACATGTATATATTTATTATACCGCAGATACATGATTGGTCAAGAGCCTCTGTGTATGAGCCCGTATACATCGTGAGCAATCCAGTATATACCATCTCCAATCTCATCGTTTTTGCCTTTTCTGGCTAGAGAAGCTTTGTAAACATTGTTTACATTCAAAAACAAAATGGCCGCCGTTCCACCGATTAAATTTTGTCAGCGACGTTTGTAAGCACTGCACACGCCGTTTGGAAAAATAAATCAACTTCATAGACATTAAACTTACATTGATGCTATATTTACCTTAGTGTCTCCCGAGTCAAAAAGGTTTACGGACACAAGATCTTATTTTAGTCGAACACGTTACTTTTCCGTGAATCCCAGTTGAATATTGTCTTTTGAAAATGAAAACACTGTCATTAACACTAATAAGTACTCTTCACATTAATGGTATTCCTTTCTGCATTAAACGAAGGTAGAAGATTTGGGGGCTCCCATGGGTTTTTTCTGTCATTTATAAATATTACAGCAATGTTCTGTCAATTTGTTTGTCTTCCAAATAAATCTGCGTTATTATAACTTCGTTATACAGATCCTTGACATGATATACGGCCTCGTATAGATTGTTTGTAGTGATATAAACCTTCGCCTGACGGCACGGGTTATATCAATTCAAACAGGCTATACGAGGCCGTATACCCCGACAATAATCTGTACAACTAATCATATTTGTATATACAGTGTTGCTTACGTATAACTTTGCACACGGAACGAACGATACACACACGATACACGCAAACGGAACGCACGATGTACGCCTGATAATTGATGAATGAATCATGAATGATGAGCGATAAGAACGATACACGATTCCCGATGAACGAAACGAAAAACGATTCTTTGATTAACTCAGACATTTTCGTTTGCTTATCAACAATATCATTAATAGATGATTAATTACAATGTAAGAGCTTAATCAAACCCCGTTAAAGTCCTAAATTATCGCTAATTTACAGTAAAACCAAACAAATCATAAACATAATTAGTACACATACTTAATAGATCTATAATTAAATGTTGTAAAGAATCTAAGGACGGAAGGTTTGATTCGACGTATAATTTGTACAGTTACAGTGAGCCTTTGAGTCAGTAGAATAACACATTGTTCTTGCAGAACAATATGCAGAACGTCTACTTTCGGTTTCACACAAAAAAATATGTAACAGACAGATAGTTTAGATAATTGAAATAATTATTTTTTCTATTTCATCAATAGTTCTCACATTATTTAATCCGATCTTTGAACAATTATAATATATAACACACGTTTAGGTCTAGGCAAACGTGTAAACGTTCTACACAATAGGCCGTCCGCACTATCTCGGATCACTTTTATATAATCCCTATCGTGCAACGTTCATCACACGGAACAAACGATGAATGCACGAACGATAAACGCACGACGAACGCAAACGGAATGCACGATACATGCACGATACACGAAAATTTTGCAAAGTTACACGTGAGCACCACTGTAACAAAGACTCTCCTTAATGTAATTTGCAATTTATAATATAAAAACCTTTAGAATTCACTTGTTTTGAATTATATTATATCCTATGATTGTATTACCTGGATGTAGGTTGATGCATTCATTGTTTATATATTTGCCAGTGATAAGCGATTTATAGGCTGTGCTAAGTTTTGCTCAGTTATGGTTGTAAACGCAATATGTGAGTGTTTATCTGTTTCCGGTGACGTGATATGTCTGTAGCTATGAAGGATATGATGAAAAACTTTAGGATTTCCATTTGTAAATGTGTTAATTAAATAATATTTGCGGGTACACGACTTCTTCTATTTATATTTCTAAAAGTTGGTGTTCCACTTAACAAACCATTGAGAAACAAAGACAGTACGTATATGTAGAGAGAGAGAGAGAGAGAGCGAGAGCGAGAGAGAGAGACAGAGACAGAGACAGAGACAGAGACAGAGATATTTTCTATTATTAAACTTCAAGCGGAAAACCGTTAGGCGTCTTTCAATTCATGATAAAATTAACGTATACAAGATGTAATAATAGTCTATATATCAAAAATCAAAAGCATATAATGATGCGCTGTATTTTATAACGTAAACGGTCATAGAATAAGTCACCATTTCAAAACTTATATGCTTAAACTAGAAATATATGAAGGTTTTGCTATGATTTGTTTCTGTCATTATCTGGTCACAAACTAGATCATTGTATTAAGTAATTAAGAAATTAATTATCAGACTTTCATTAATTTCGTCACAAGGAATCATCATTGTTGTCTTTATCAAGTGAAAATAAAAAAATGACTTTTTTATCTGAAACACATTTTGTATATGATTATATATGATTATATCTATATATACATATATGTTTTTAAGCTAGTTAGGAAAAGGAAATTATTTCATTAACAAATTCGAACCAAGGCTAAACGTAATTTATTTACATAAATCATCAGACTTTTTACAACAGTTATCTCCTTTGCAGGAAGTTATGCCGTGGACGTCATCGAAACAACGTAATTCACTAAAATTGTGCCTGACTAATTGTATGAAAAGCGTAGCACAATTTAATTTAAAGCCTTATAAAGTCATCTTTAATTTATTCATTTTATATATTGCATGTTTTGGACTTTTAATGGTTTTAAGCATAAATAAAATATAGATTTAGTTTAAGAATTTCAATTTAAGGGCAATAACTGTGAAGAGCAAGCCTATCCTTATTTCAAGTTTTACGAAATTATATAAATCGAATCTTGAATTCTGACTGAAAATTGCCTATATGAAATGGATAATTTGTATTTTTCGAGTAGATTATTCAAAGTAAGACATCACCCTAACTGCTAAAAAAATAGTCGCAAGCAGATATTAGTGCCAAGTTCATATTTGTGCATGTGACGAAAATGCCATAATTTATGCTGGAACTCCAAATTTGTACAACAGAAATATTCTTAAAGGTCATTTGTTTCCATGATATATTTGTAAAGATATAAAATATAACGCTTTAATATTATTCATGTGTTGATATATTTTAATTGCAGTTACCTAGAAATTTATCATTTGTTGCTAGTAAAACCTATATCTAATCCTATATGACCTCAATTCCACTACCGGAGTTTCGGAGCTATAAGTATGTAAAGCTTTAATTCTCATCTTGATATGCAAAATAGGGCATAATCAAGTATGGCGGTCACTTTCATTTGTGTCCCCTAAAATCATATTCTCCATGTACATATCCTTAATGTGTGCACAAGGTAGAGGTAGCACCCTATACCAAAAAGCGTTGTTAAACTAATACATAATTCCTTGGTTGAGGGAACCGTGTCAAACATTTTTGATACATGTCTTCATATAAACTGAATGTTATTACATTTACTGTGATAGATGGCTATATTCCCTAACCATAAACCAATAGTCATTAAAGTGTAATAAACAATGTTTTCAAAAAACCATGACACCGTATCAAGTGCAAAATGATATTTGGATATAGACAGTTGCACCTTGGTGTAAGACTTGTTCAAATATTGCAGACAGGTAAGAAATTTCGTAACATTCATTGATTAAACGTTTTCGTAATCATGAGAACCTTCATCAATTGTGTTTGACTTGTGTAGGGATTGAACATATATTTTATAAATGTATTGGTTTGCATTATTTCTATTTACAATCAAAATATATCGCAGTTTTTGGCGAATGAAGTCATAGCCTTTGTCAGCCTCTACCTTAAAACAGTGTCTAAATATAATGCGTGCAAAAAAAAAGTTCAACCTTACTTACTTGCTTTATATATGGCAGTTCATATAAGCGTCATTGTACACTGTTTTATACAAGTAAATAATTATGTGTTTGCTAAATTATAATATTGGATAACTTACATGTATTCATTGTTTGCGAATTAATCATCAAGTACTTTGTCATAATTTATTTACAAATATATACTGCGTTGCAGCATAGTGAGAACAAACATCATTCATGTAATTTCTTTGCTGTAATAGCGTCAATATGCAAATATAGGAGTTTTACGTGCTAGAAATGTTGAATAAAAATAACTTGATTCAAATATCTGTACAATCAAAGAAAGAATTATGCTTTCAGTTCAATACAATGAAGGGTAATGAGATTGTGTTAGTTTTATATATATATATTACCCAAGCCGTACATAACATACACTATTTATTTTTTCAGAGACACACCTATCTTGTTTAAATCTGCATACGGGATGACAAAACACTGTTACTTTATAAACGACGAATTGTTTTGATGTCATAACAAAATGAAATGTAAACAACAGGTAAAAGGTAAATTTGATAAACGATTCCTAATCGTTATAGTTATCATAGCGATATCAACAACTACAAATAGTTTTATATTTTACCGAACATACTCTCAAACAATTCGTACAAGTAGACATCAACAGACGAAGCAGATAACGGTGTTGGATATAAAGAAACCTTCTTTTAAATTATCAAAACAGAGCTGGCAAAGACAGGCCAATCATGTCGCTAAGTTTCCTTTTGAAGACTCAATGTCATTTCTACTAGAACCAAACTTTATCTGTTCAAAAGGAAACCCGCTGTTGATGTTAGTCCTTGTCCATTCTTCCCCCTATCACTATAACCGACGGCAAATGATAAGGAGAACATGGGGTAATGCATCGCACTTAAAGAATAATAAAAGACTGAAAATAATTTTTTTGTTCGGATTGACAAACAATGTACCTCTTCGTGATGTTATTAGGAGTGAAAGTTTTAACTACGGCGACATTTTGCAGGGAAGTTTTGTGGATAGCTACTTTAATCTGTCTTTTAACACGATGATGGGACTTAAATGGGTAAAAACCAGGTGCATACATTGTAAAGTTGTAGTAAAGACAGACGATGATATCGTCATTGACATGTCTACATTTATTCATAAGGTTGTTTTGAAATTTGAGGAAAAAACAAAACAGGTGTTTTGCTCATATGGTGAAACAAAAATATTTCGAAACCTAAAAAGTAAACACTTTGTTAACTACGACTATTTCAAAGGACGAGAAACTTACCCGAGTCATTGCGAAGGAAAATTAGTGATGATGACAAATGATATAATACCTGTGTTATATAAGTATGCATTAAAAACACCTTATTTCTTTATAGAAGATGTCTTCTTTTATGGTCTTGTAATGAACAATATAAAGGGAATAAATATGACACAAATGGTTTGGAATAAAGACTTTCAGTTGAAATTTTATCGTGCAAGGCGGTGTCTCGAAATAAGGAAAAAGCAGTGTAGCTATTTTATAGCAGGTGCTGACTCAGAAGAAAATATAAAACAGTTATGGTTATTATTCAGGGAACGCAGTGTTTTATTGTAGAGATGAAACATTTGCCATGCAGTTCTACATATTTTGCTACTTTTCTTCGTGATTATTTGTTTATTTTATTGATTGCTGAGCAGCCATATTTCAGTGAGAAATGTCGGCACAATGGAATTGATAGGCACTAAAATATTTACTAATTTATAATACACTTGGTAGGTACAAATGTACAGTATTCAATGTTACAGTAAATGTAATCTTGATCAATGTTGTGTAAATTTACACACCATCAAACTTAATGTAATACATTTAGCTGAAACTGGTGAATAGGCACTGTGATACTATGAAATAACAATTATGTTCGATCATAGAAATAAGTATTGGGTTGACACTATTTTGTTCGTTCTATGGTTACCTATTTGTCGTTTCCTTTCACTCGGAATAATAGGATTAGCAACAAAATATTGTTTCCCTTGTTTTTATTGAACCTTGTTTGTAACAAAACTACCTTTTCTAGAAAATACATATTTATTTAGTCCCAGGGTTTTCAATTGCAATAACCTCAAAATAGAACAGGTCTTAACTAATCAAAGTAATTTGGATACGAAAAAACAATGTATAACACATATTCTTAACAGACTAACGTCGCCATACAGTAATACCAAACACTTAAACTGTTGAAGACTTCAAACATTGTAATCTGTAATACATAATCAGTGTTTTTGCCAGCTATGAATTTTAAGGAGTCATTTATGACCCCCTGTATCAGAATGTGGGGGGCATTTAGAAATTCCGAGGGTCATATTCTTTATGACAAAAAAATAAAAGTCATGACTTTATGTTATAGAAGTTTTATTCAGTTTACTACTGTAAAATTGCATGTGATACATCACAAAATGGTGGGTAATCAAATGGTTGGCTAGACACCAGGTGTGTCTCTGTGGATGCTTTCCATTGTGTCACTGCATCTAAAAAGTCAATTTTGTCCACAAAGAGAATTTTTTCATAAGTGCATTCAACCATAGACATTAAACTTTGATATTATTTGGCTAACTGAAACCCCTTTCAACAGTGACAGTCTGATCGAAACTACTACAAAATGATCATTCAAATCTTTCAGAAAGACGTTTTTGTTTCTTCAGTTAAGGTTCGTCGACCATCTCTTGTAATGCGTCTACGATACAATGATGACGGTATCATACGAACCAAAACACACAAAAACGCAATGGTACAAAATGCGGATCGATCCGAAATCAGACGACAATAACGACGGAATATGGTCAAAATTAGACATATCCCATACCGGAAGCGTATGTTGTAAAACAATTTTTCTTGCATTTCCAAGCGTTTTGAGAGGTTTTGAAATGTCGTTTTTGTAGTACTTTGATCATACACGTTTTAATTGCGTCATATAAGACGGTCTTTGCTATTCCTGTTGCGTCATTGACAAAATGAGTGTGTCTAAAACGCAGAAAACGCGCTCCCGCGGAAACACTTTTAGTGTCGCCGGTCTGACTAGAAAACTGTTATGATCGAAACCGCGTATGAAAATAGTTCTATAACAGAACACATACCGCGTTGATTTTGAGTTACAAAATGCTATTTTGAAATGTTTTGATATTATTTAGAACTGTTTCTATATAATTTTTAAAACAGAATACATTATTATTCGTAACAACTGAATATATAGAACTATTTGTTTGTCTGTAAAGAGTTCGGCCGTAAGGAAGCTATACTCTGTTAACATTGGAGGAATGAATAAATCAATCGATCCAAAAATGATATACCTGTTTACAAACTCACTTCTTTTTCGTCTGTCCTCGGTGTAATGGTAGGGGTAGTTGCTCCAAGTTTCAAGTTTAATTTCTGATCAAGGCTTATTACAAGCATGTGAACATACAAACATGTACATTTGTTATATCCTAGCTACAATTAACGTGTGATATTTTGAGGAACAAATACACATTTCTGTATATTACAGATATTTAAAATGTAGATTTCTGTGAGATACCTATATAAAGTACAGACAAATTAGGAGAATGAGTCATTTATGAACTGAGATTAAGT